>JANHGB010011394.1:0-21229 GCA_026283785.1 Coracopsis vasa | reverse complement strand
GGAGCACCACTGCCATCCTTGTGGCAGGGCCCACATGCCCAACCTCATGCAAACCCATGGATGCTGAAGAAATCTAAGGCAAGTGCTGAAGCCATGCTTATACCTGCCTCATGTTTTACTCAGGCATACCTCCTAGACCCAAAAGGAGAGCCACTGTTTCATCACACATGGACTTTATTTGACTGTCATTTTGCAAGGCATTTTATTCACCTGGGATTTAGTGTTATTATTGAGGGTTAAATTCCCACCACACCCTCCCAGAGCAGCCAAGATAAATCTCTCTCATGTGTGTGACATGTCATGCACTGAAGAGGACACGGGTCACTCTGTTCTTGCACAAGCCTGGCTATGTATCATATGAATAATGTCACCACTGGCATCGGGACTGAAGCCAGATAAGGAGCAAAGCGATGCTACGTCCTTACCGTCCATGTTGCTGACTTTGCTGTGCTAGACTGTTGAAATGATACATCAAAGCTGTGAGGTCCTGGGTAGTCTGTGTTGGAAGGGATGGCTGGGGAAGGTGAGAGGGCATCAAAAGTCGAGCTGGGCTGGGCATAAGGCGAAGGGGCCGTGACGCTGTTCTGTGCGTGCTCAGTGTTGTAGGGGCTGGTAGAGGAAGAGCCGTTCTGGATCTGCTGGTCCATGCTGTTCAGGAGCCCCAGGTTCGTATACTGCGGCTAGAGGCAAAGAGATACACAGGAATGTTACAGAAGAAACATTAGCACAGGCTGGCAAGCTACAGCATGGCCTTCACAATGGAGGATGCACAGCATAATCTCAGCACCACCGTATATGTGTCACACTAGCAGAAAGGAGATTTGCAAAGGGTATACCCCTTTTTACACTGGTGACTGAAACAGAAAAAGTACAGCTTCTCACAGTCACACAGTGGATCAACAGCCAAACCGGGAAAAGAGCTTGCACATAACAAGGATGTGATTTGCAGGGCAGCAAGTAATCTTGAGGAGATAGAGTCCCTTTGTCTGGAAACACCCAGACTGAGACCTTTTTGGAGGGACCTGATAAAAATCACTGGGTTCCTTACAGTGGAACTGGCTCCAACTTGTACAAGGCTACATCTGACGGTCTTGCACACTACACAAAGATTGATCCTCTTCTTGTGGATCCGATCCTGTTATGCACATAGACATTTAGGACCTCTGACTCAGGTAGTAACTGCACTGAATGCTCACTGAAGAAAAGGTTCATAACACTTAACCAGATTGCACTATGCACTCCATTCCCAGTGACCGGTCACAGACAGCAGTAGAGAGGAATTAAAGGTCTCATCATGGAAGCCCACAGCATGGAAGGCTTTCCCACATACTTCAGAAGTAGCAGTTCCACTGTGTGTAGCACTTAAATGAGCAGACATGGTTGTGCCTGAAAAGTAGCCTCCAGGTACAAAGAACATATGAAACAACTGAAGACATCAAAAACAAAGGCTAGGGAATAGAGCACAGACAAGCAAAGGATAGATTAGGGAGAGGTTAGCAGAAAAACAACATGCCTAATGCCCTCAGTTCTATATGTAGCCCTGGTCCCCCACCTCAAAGAGATGACTAGGGAACAAAGTTCAGAAAAAGGTGGCAAGAATCAGCAAAACCTTTCAATGCATTCCTGTAATACAGCAGTAGATGATGACTTTTCAGCCTGGAAAAGACAATGAAATAAGAGGTGGAAATTTATATGAGAGAAGCGAATAAATTTATAAATGATATGGGAAAAGGCAAATAGGAAATTAATTTCCATGATCTCCTAATAGAGGAGTTAGAGAACACTGAGACATCCTAAGCAGGATTTTGGTTAAAACACACATGGAGTTGTTCTTCACAAAGCCCACAAATAAACATGAATTTTCTGCCACAAAATGCTGCGGATACTAAGTCTACCTAAATTCAAAATGGCATTGGACAAGTTTTGCTTGAGAAAAATCCATCAAGGCCAGCATATCCGATTTTAGAATTCTGAACCACAAACAGTTGGAAGCTAGGAAAATTCTCTGGGGAAAGAAAGTTACACAACTACCCTGCTTTTAGACCTCCTAAGTACCTGGCACTAGCCACAAAGACAGGGCAGCAGGAGAGCAGTACACATGGGGTTCAGCCAGGTACACTAGTCTCATTCTTGTGTGTGCCCAAAGTGTGTAGTTTGTGCCCAGCTCAGGGAGAATATCATTCAAAAGTTTGCGGTATCCATCCCCAACAGCTCTGGGCTCACCCAGGAACACACACCTGGTTCTGCTGTTGGCTGCTGACACGGCAGAAGGGACTCTGGTTCTTCCCCTTGCCTGTGTACCTCATTTCCCTCCACATCTGACAGCTTCAATCCCACCCAGAGCCATCAAGCTCACAAGTATCTTAGTATTTCAGTCAGTTTCTCCTGACTTCCCTCTTCTTTCCAACAGTTGCTTCATTTCCAGAGACAACTTGATATTATCAGCCAAGCAGGAAAGGTTCCTTGAGTCAGAGCACCAACTGCAAGACTCGTAACGAAAAGCTTTCCCAATACTGGGAATCCCACCAACCCTGTGGAAACTTTGAGAAGCACACCATCACTCTTCCATGGCCCTGAAAAGAAATGGCAGAAGCTATCTTCTGAGCTCCCCAAGGACTTTGGACAAGCCATTTAACACCCAGCTTTGCCAATCATTTCGGCCATGTAGGAAAACAGGCTGATCCCTGTGCAAGGATGAAGTGCCCTCCCTATGCCCAAATACTTTGTGATCTCAGCTGTCCTTCCACAAAAGGAAGAAGTAGAGAAATTTAAACTAGAGCTCTTCCTTAGGTTATGAAACTGTCTGTTTCATTGTTAGAGGCTGATATTTTATGGAGTTTTATTTAAAAACTCAAGGTGAGGCTGAGGCTCTGTGGTCTTCAGTGAAGCCCATAGGACCTTCCAAAGACGGATCAGCTTGCTCCTATAAGCTGTGCTGGGAAGGAGGAGGTCTGGTGGGGAACAGCACAGGGGATTTCATTTTGAGACCTGGGATGGTCTGCAGAGAGAAGCAAACGCTGGTTCCCTCCCTTGATCTCTCAGCAACGGGCTGTGTCCTTGGGCAAGCCACCTCACCTCCCTCTCCACCCTCAACCTACTTCAGGCAGCGAAGTCTGCAGGGCAAGGATTGCTCCTTACTATGTAAAAAGCGCCCTGCTTAATGGGCCTCTGTTTTGTCTGAGGCCTTTAGGCAGCAGAGTAATAAAAGCAATTACATATTGAGTCCTAATCCTGGGTGAACCAGTGACTCTCTGTGTTGCCTCAGGTTAGTCATTTGTCCTCCCTGCCTCAGTTTCCCCATCTATAGCAGTGGGGATGTTTCAGATGCCCAGCATCCCTGTTAGGCAAGCAAGTATCTGCAACTGGACTCAAAGCATGGTAAGCAGTTGACACAGGAGAAAACAATCCAGACTGGTGGTTCTCCAAAAGAAGACTGCAGCTTTGGCAATGCAGATGACAGTTATGTCTCACCTCCTGTGGGCTATTCAGCCAGCCAAGGCCTATTTAACGGACTTCTGATATGTGTCTTTCCTTGAGGCTAATTCTGTATGGAAGGAGACAGAACGCTGATGTATTGCATGAGGAACAGTCTTTTTCCAGCTCAATAATTTTGTATTTAATAAAACAACAAATCTCCCTGCTGTCCTGCCCCACAATACTCTAATAAGACCTTAAGACTTCTCAAAAATGTAAAAGTATCGCTCAGTTGTTTCATTCCTCGTGGAGATTGCTATCAGACATACTCCCTAACCAGCAAATGATGAAAAGGCAGCTGTGATAAAAACAGCCTCCTAAAACAGCTCAGACATACAGACAACAAAACAATAGTGTTTCAGCTTTCACTTAAAAACTATTTCTTCTAATTCCAGGCTACTAAAGATGATGGAGAAAGATCATCAAATGGGCAGTTGGTGTTAACAGGACTGAACAGCCTGGAAATGGTGAAGGTGCTGCCTGGAAGTAAAACCAAATAATTAAATAAATAAATAAAAAATTGCCGCATTGAAATTTAAGTTATCCCTAAGAGAATCAAAGATCCTTTTCATTCCTTTCAGTCCAGGGCCCATCTGTCTAAATGCTACCAGTGAAGCAGCCATTCCACTGCATTTAATACACTCACATGCCACAGCCGAATGCCATGTCCCTATTTACTCTTTAAATAACTATTAATCTCCTTGCACTTATCCTCACGCTGACATAAGCAGCTGTTGGACTCCCCTTCTCCCCCTCTAAGTCCCACCAGCCTGGCCCCTTGCTCCCCTCCCCAGGCAGGTGCTCCGTCCCAGTGACAAAGCCAGCCGCTGGGTTTGCACACAGACGAGCACTAACCCTCGTCTCGAAGCTATGCCCCAAGGCAGGCGGAGAGTTGTTTGCGCTCAAGGGGTCAACATCTGAATTGCTTGCAAGGCTTTTGGAGGAATCAGATAAGGCTTTTGGAGGCACACGCCTTCTGACAACACAACAATTAGAGGGGCAGCAGGCCCGGCGAAGGCGTGCGCAGGAATTCGCCGGCTGCAATAAAACCCCTTCGCCCCAGCCACACTGTGGATGGCGAGAACAAAGAGAACAACGAGCTGCGGACACGTCTGCAAGGCATTGCTCTCCAAGAGGGGTCTGCAGAGTGTGTGTGTACATACACAGCCTCCTTTCACCATTTACATAAAGAAACACAACAGCATTTAATTCAGAAGTTAATTCTCAACAGGCTGGCAGCCTAGAATTTAGGACATGCTCCTGTTTTGCTGTGGTGTTGTTTAAACAACTGCAGGATGCAGTCCCACCACCAATTTCTGGCAGAAGGAAAATGCAATTTGGTGAAGAGAAATGCACGCAAAGCTGAAAGAAAAGATTATCCATTTTTCAGTGCCTTTGTACTCACCATCAAGTTTCCGAAATTATTAATATCACTGAGGCATTATAGAAACTTTCAGGCAGGCTTAACTGCAAATTATTAGACAGCTACAATTAGATCGAAGACTATGTATTTTGGAACATTGTTTCAAAAATGTATCTTGAGCTTTCAGTTTCTTTTCCTACATCCCATCAGCTTCACTTTCAGGTTTTCATGCTAATTCACACTTCTAGATTGGGAAAGTCATGGTTTCACTGGAGAGCCTGCTGAATTAAAACCCAGACTGAAAACTGCACAATTGTTTAATCATGGCTCTGCTGCTGAGAGGACTAACGTGGCGGACAAGAAGAAATCCTCCTGACTCCAGCGGCACTGGGTCACTTGCCACAAGAGGGCAATGCAAATGCTCCACCATGCACGTAGTTTCTGATGTGCCAGGGAAGACTCCCCAACCCAATCAAGTAGGGGCCCTTCTTTTCCTGCCCTTTAGCAAAAGCTCACCCAGTTCTTTGGTCACAGCCCGCTTTTAAAGCCATTGTGTTAATCAATAAGAGATCTGCAATGAGGCACGCACTCCCCAGTATGAAAGCACAAGGGAAGTAACAGAATTGAAGAAAAGTTCTCAAGGGGACTTCCATGCTAAAAATCCCCTAAAATACACAGCTCCCGCTTTTAACCACCCAGTTATCAACATTTCAAAGAAAGTTTTGAGAGATTCTCCACTTGAAAAAATAAAGGAAAAGTTACCATCTTCAAGTGTAGAACACTTAGATGCCTCCACCCTACCAAAACCCTTCTCCGTATCAACAAATGAATGCACATCCGTGCTGTGCACCTGAACCAACAAAATCTTAATTTTCACTGCTAGATCTATGTGGCTAAAAGCATTGTCCAGCTACTGAGAAAGCCTTGCAAAACATCACCACTGGTGCTTATTCTCTGAAGACAGGAGGAGATGAAACTAATAAACTACCGAGATTGTTGCAAACAAGAAGATTTTGCAAGGCACTTTGCTAATTCTGGGATTTGTCCTTAACTGTACCACAGCTGATGCATCAGGGCTAACAGCTGCAGGACTATAGGCCTGGTGTGCCAGTAAGAGCAATTTACAGCATTATTTCAGTGCTGGACCAGGTAGAGATTCAGATTCCTGCTGGAGAGCAGCTTTCAAGAGCAGCAGGATGAATGTTTTCCAGAGTGCTCAATGCCTATCAAAAATCAGAAGACGGATACCACAAATACATCAAGAAAAATTTAAATCAACCTGTTTTTTCAGACCTTCTTAGCAAAGGATTTTAGTGGGTGGAAATGAAGCACTTAAGCTCAACAGAAGTGCTTCTATCATAATTATTAATCAAGATATTGCTAACTGCAAGACTATGCATCTTTGCCAGTTGCTCAGAAGGCAGCTGATACAATACCCGATGTAGGTGCGCTGCTTGTGCCATTACAAATAAGTGCCAAGAAATGAAGGCCCCACCCATGCCCCTCAGCTAAGATCAAGGCTGAAATCCAAAGAGATATCTAACTCACTCATCGCAATGAAAGGTGTGATTTGGTTTGCATCTCTAGCCTCATTTCTCATCAAAAAGTGAGACTGAAAAACTTTATGTGTCAGACTTTCCACTCAGCTCGCATACATCTGGACTGCACTTCTTTCAGGAGGAATAAGCTTAGTTTGGACATTTCTCCAAGCCATGAAGGGAAGACATGCACAGGTATTTCTACATCAGCTCAAGCCCAGATCCCCAGAGAGAGCCAACAGCAGGTCTCTTGGCCTCTGCACTCTCCACAGCTCCATTTCTAAAATGGAAACAAATCCTGTAGATCTGTTTAGAAGAGGCTTTTCCCCAGAGGTACTGTACAGGTAAATACAACAAACATTTGGAAGCCCACAGATAAAACGACAGTGCGCACCATGTACTCAATGTGAAGAGCGAGGGAGCAAATAACTTCGGTTGAACCAAAGTTATCAACAATTACCAAGGTAGGTCCACAGGTACTATAGCTCCTAAGCTTTACTTACTATGTCTCATGACTTTTAACACTGTAACAGATCAGTCTGATTTGACTAATCTCACAGTTGTGTCATGGATTTTTCCAGGAAAAGATGAGACTATTTCACATCCCAGTAGCATTACAGGTTCCCAGCGTGATGGAGTGCATTGTACTAGAAGAGGCCTTGGAGTCAGTAACTCTTGTCCTGGCTATTAGACCTGTTGCAGCACAGCCAAACATTTAATGTATCAGCTTAATCCCACCTGGGAGCACAAATATTTCTGCATACTGTCTCCTGTATTATTTAGGAGGGGATCTATTTGAGGTCAAAAAGCTGTGCAACAAGCACAACCACAATAATTTTAAGACACTAAATTCAAGAATAAAGAAAAAAATATTCTTCTTCCAAAGGGGGCAAGTCTGTTGGGAGAAAAAAAAAAAAAGGAAAAAGGAAAAATTAAAAAATAAAGGAAAGAAAAAACCTAAGAGAGTGTGTATATCTCTCTCTTTCCACAATTGTCCTGCATAGGCATTTCATGTTAAATAGTTAGATAACCCCAGCAGGTTGCCTGGACAGCTTCCAACACCACCTAAACACATAAAGCACAAAGTAAAGAAAACAGAGTCCTTCATTTCACCCAGCTGGGGAGAAGGGGAAAAAAATAAAATAAAAAAAATAAAAAAAGAGACAGACAAAACAGAATCTTTCCTCCCCACCTCCCCAGCCCCTCCCCAGCCAACAGTAAGTGACCACCTGAAATCATGGCACGGTTTTCATGTTTGAAGTTCAGATATGCAAGTTTAAAAAAACATTGCCTGCACTGCTTACTTTACAGAGCATCCCTTCCCTTCCAGCAGTTGCCAATCAGCATTTTGGCCATGGCCAGCTTGGTAGACAATACACTACATAAGCTAAACAGGAGAAATCAGTGCACATCAGTAATTTGCGAACACACCCCATCACACCTGAGAAACACTGTGTTGTATATACTGGGGTGAGGGAGGAAAGTCTGGGTAACTTTTACTGGGATTAACTATTCCAGTCTGTATGCCATACTTCATCTACACACTTAAATTTACAAAAGCAGCACAATTTTAAGAGCCATGCCCAGTAAGGCTGCAATCCATTTGTTTCCGTTGAGACACTGTTCTGTTGAACTCAGCAGAACTTCCTGCTCAAGTTAAAGTCCACATATGCAGGTATTTTTAGGCTTGGAGAAGGTGACAAATTAGTGGAAAGCAACACGAAGACAAGTTTCTGTCCACCCATAAGGTCTGTAAACATTGGAGTTGTCTTGTTTCCCCCCAGCTGTAAATATTTTCCTTTTCAGCTAAAGCTTTGAATTTTGCCCCTTGGTTAATTCATTTAACTCAGCAAGAAGTGTTTTTCAGCCAGAAGCAGGGTTCCTTTTAAAACAAGCACAGCCCAAAGCAGGAATGCCTGTAATTCCTGGCTTCTACCACCTGCCACAGGTTCATGTAAAAAAGCTTGTCTAATTCGAGGATTATCAGAATGACAGGGCTTTCCACTTCACACAAATATTAAATCTGGACATCCTACATTGTGTAAATATTTCTACATATTTTCCAATTAATGCAAAACCAGTATTGCTGACTTCCCCAGAGCTGTGGTTTAGGCTTGCTTTCTTTTTTTTTTTTTTTTTTTAAAAAAAAAACTGGGGAAAAAAAAAAACAACCACAAAAAAAATAACCCCTGAAAAACCTGAATTGGGTTCTTGAAAGAAAAGATCTCCTTCTATAGAAAACAGTTTAATTTCTGAAAGCCAGACCTTTCATTTTAGTATCTAGGCTATGCTTAATTATTTTGAAAATTCAGACAATTTTAAACAGGAAAAGTCCAAGATCCAGACCCCTGCACACAGTCATTTCTTACTATGAGCTTGTGCACAGCAATTTATTTGACATGTAATTGGAAAACATACAAGCAAAAAGAGGAGGAAAAAAAGAAAAATCATATAGCATCATCACAATGAAATGCAAGAAATCACAAGACATCAGAACTTCATGATCTTAGAGCAAATTGATTAAATAATCCAAACACTCAGCTTCCTAAAACTAAAATAGAGACTGAGAGTTTCCTATATTCTCCTGTTACCAGCCTGACAACACAATGTCAACAAAGATCTGAAGAGCCATAAGTACAGAGGATTTGGAAAGGCACCCCCTCATGCTCCCAAGAGATGTAAACTTAACCGAAGACAAAGACCTACATCAGGAAAACTAGAGAGACTGCAAGATTTCAGCAAGGCGCTTTTTTTTTTTTTCCCCCCCCCAATTGCCGGGGCTGGGAAGAGCTGGGGGCCCGCAGCTTGCCCAGGTGCACAGAAATCCCCCTGTGTGCTGACTTTGTACAGAAATGCTGAAATTTGGAGAGAAAAAAAAATCTTTAAATATAAGAGGAATCAATTAAAATACAAAGGGGAAGGTGGGATGGAGAAACAGGGACTGGAGAGGAAAACTACAGCAATTGATTAAAGCTGCCTTGTTTCTTGACCTCTTTACTGGACACTAACCATCGATGGTTATCAGTCATTTCAGACATGCAACATTTTATTGTGTTGAGAGGGCAGCATTAGGCTGGACAGGATATCTGTGTGTCATGCACAATGAAAGGCTGCAGACACTGTAACCACCAAAGTATGGCCATAGGGCACAAAGACAATAAATAATCAGGGTCAGAATAGCACCAGGAGTTGAAGTTAGCTAACTAGTTAGTTTTACCAAGGTAGAATACTCCAGTTAGGTAGCATGTTAGTCAGAACAAGAAATTCAGAATTCAGATCATCTGCAAATTAAATAAGTCAAGCAGTTAAGCACACACAAAAAGAAAAAAAGGAAAAAAGAAAAAAGCCACACACATAAACCCCCCACACCCACTCTTTGAAGCATGGTGCAACTGCGGAATATAAGAATTCATAAGAAGAATTATAGGAGGGCAAAGGGCAAATTGAAACAAGTTGGAGCAAGTAAAGGAAAATGGTTACTCTGCAGCACGAGAGTCCCCATAGATTAAAAGGAAGATCCACTGAATTTTTTATTCTATTTGGTCATTCCATCTGTCCAAACCAGGTGAGAAAACTTCAGGATGATGTTCTCAAAAGCCTGAGACACCGAACAGCAGACTGAGGATCTTTCAAGATCGAGTGGGGAGTCAAGAGGACTGTCTGCTAAACTGATTATGCCCCAACTGTAGAGAATAAAAGGAGACAGGGCTTTGCCTTTCAACACTTTCTTTTGTATTAAAACAGCTCCCGACCTGCATCAAGCTGGTGTTGCTTGCACCCAAGGATCTGTTGGGGTTCAGTATGGAAGGATGCATGAAGTGGAGAGACCACCCTAACTACCCTTCCTCTCCGGTGCATGTCAGAAGCACAGCTTCACGTCACTGCTGCAACCTACTTCTAAGGCATGAGCAGGAGTTACGTGCATTTTCCAAAGATGCCAGGCTTTGCACACACCAGATCCAAAAGCTGATATTTAGAGGGGGAGGGTAGGTGTTAGACAAAACGTCCATGAAAAAAGCAGTAGTTCTTCCACAGTGACTTCACTCCATCAGACTTACAACCATCAAGAATATTTTCTCCAACCATTTATATCACATTACCACACCCAGGATTTCCACAAGGTTCTCTGGTATGGGCCTTCTGGTGTCTAACAGCATGACCAAATCCACTTTTCAGTACCTCCCCATCCAATACTGCTGAGTTCAACAAACATTAAAACACATAGTGCCACAGTCACTTACACAGGGCACAGCTTCAGAGATCTACATTTGAGGTACACAGCTGGACTGAAAAAGGCTCATCTCAACTGCTTTCCCACCTTAATATTCAACTAGTAGTTTCCTGTTGCAAAAATATTAGATCACACCCAGTCACTGCATGTTCTAGTTTCATTTTTATGTACTTCTTGCACACTTATCTGCTGCTGAAAGAGGGTGGAGGGAAATCCACTCATCTCTTTAGTTCTATTCAGTCACCACCAGTGCTCCTGAGAGTGTCAAGTCTTATGCTATGGATAATATGCAGAGAAAAACTGCAGCAGTAAGAAATCACAGGAAAAGCTTGCAGAGGCTATTGAGGATCTCATGAATTCAACTTAAATCTGCAGAATCCAAATTTTACAGAGAAGTCAGTCAGAATTTTATTCTTTTCTTTTCTTTCAGCAATCACACCTCCAAGAAGTATTTGTAAATGACAAAAATGTTGTGACATTACCTAAAAAACAACCTCTCCTCCCCCAAACCAAGTGAAATTACTAAGTACTTTAAGTGATTTGCCATGCAGCAGAGACCACTTGCTGACTTGACAATTTTGCTGGCAGCATGCGTAAGTCCTATAAGGTTACAGGTTGAGAGAGCGCATCCACCTATTCCTATTGTTCTGTTCACCTCGTCTCCTGAGGCATCATGCACAAGCCCTGTGCATCAGGTCTCTTACGCAGCTGGACTGCAGCACACAGATTTCTGCCTCAGCAGCACAGTCAAAAAAGCTCAGTGCTGCACCTCCTCCTCTCTCCCCCTTCCCAGAAGATTCGGCAAGACTCTTTGTATTTACTTCCTAGATGTGGATTAAAACAGAAAGATTCATATCTGCCGAGACACAATTCATCCCTTTCATTCCCAGACACTACCCCACCATAAAATATTTCCCCTTCCCTCCCTAAACTGGGCGTTTCCTCCCACTCTCTTGCCCTTGGTAAAAACATTCATCTTCTTGCCATCTTGAGGAAGTTGGACTCATCTCAAATTTCAGCAGGTCCCCTTGTATACCACTTCCCAAAGTCCTTGGGGGGAATTTTAATCCGGATCCAAACTCTGGAATCAATCCCAAGAGGCTGCTGGGCTTCCATCAGTGCATTAATTTTCAGGCATGCCCAGCCTTGCCACTTGGGTCCACTTCCAAAGAGAAAGGACAACTGAACACAAGCCCAGAAATACATCACACCTTGAGCTATCTATTCTAGATACCAACACACACATCCTGATTAAAACATTGCTCCTTTAGTTGCACCATGAAGACTTCAGGTTAAACAGCAGTGTCAGGGGATTTGCAAAAATACAAGATATCATTGACTGTTCTTGGATCAATTCCCAAGTGACTCAAAGATAGTACAAATAAAATAAAAAAACGAAGCAAAAGAAACACAACCACAAAAAAACCCCCAAAAACAAACAAACAAACAAACAAAACAACATCAAGCCACCAAAACCCACATATCTCATGTTTTTGTTGTTTGCTTGTGGACGGAGCTCATAACAGTGGTTAGTAACTTCAAACAAAATCACCAAGTTTAGATTCGAATTCCCAAAGAAGATTCAAGTTTACTTCATCAATGCCAATAAACTAAAGCTTTCATGTGCTTTGTCCAAGACCTCCTGAACAGTCATTTGTTACTGATTTTGCTCCTTGTGTTAGAACCCTTACAGATATAAAACCCCAACTATCTAAAACCTCGTCCTGCTCTATTTGCTCCTTACTCAAGATAACTGCAAGCAGCTATGCTAAACCTTGAAAGCTTCTCCTAGTTTCTTCCTTAGAAAAGAGTTGGGACTCTCACCTGGGAGCCAGTTTGTTTCCAAGAAATAGGTTCACCCCTATGTTTCACAGCACTTCCTTCTTAGTAGCTCACAGCCAAATCACAACCTGTAAACTATTGTTTGGCCTGGACTGCTCTACTAAGGCTTTAATTTATCCCATGGCTTGCCCCTAGTGGAAAGCAGCTCTTAAATCCCTCCAACAGTTACAGCATCTTCTCACACCACAGTAAAGCTTGGATGGGAAGCTCCATTTAGGAGACTAAAAACTGGAATATTTCATATAAATCATTTAAAACCATAACTGAAAAAAAAACCAAAAAAACCACCCAGGAAGTTTTTGAAGAACAGCAAGTTTATTCACTTGGAGAGACTCACCCACATGCATAACCATGGCTAAGCTCACATACTACTCTAAAGATCATGGCTTCGGTTAGTTATTAAGGGACTCCAAGGTGATCATGGCACCAACACAGCAGAGAGCCTAGAAAACACGTGCAAGTAAAAAACCAAACAAACAATAAAACAAGTTTGAGGTTAAACACCCTTAGAGAGAAATAATTTTCCTGTTAATTCCACTTGATACCAAAAGTGACTTGACACTAATCCAGGCCAAGGGGCACAAACAAAGAGCCTGAGCTCATTTCTCCACTGGAGAGGATAGATGGTGTGTTGCTGATGGTATATGAGAAGCTCCTCTCCTTTCTGATGATTTATGCAACCTTGCTTTAAAAGAGTTGCATTCATTTTATTGCCTACTCTGCACATTCTCAAGAGGCGTTGGAGGCAGTGCCAGAAAAATAACAGGGCTTAACAGTGTCTAGCGCAAATCCATTGGTGCAAGAGCTCCTTTCTGAAGCGTTTCCAGATTTTTTTTTTTTAGTGGGAACATTTTGTAAATAGAATTTAAAATTTGCCTTGAGCCAGGCAACACCCGCTTTTATTTAGCCCTTCATGATAATGAAATAAGTAGTTTCTTCACTAGTTATGGCCAACATCTTCCAGAGGAAAGAAAGCGCAAGGCACATGATTTATACCCTCTCAAATCACATATCCACAGCTTTCCTGTTGCAGACGCCATGTCTTCCTCATGGAGCTAGTGAAGTTTGTGTCTCACAGAAAACAGAGCCGCAGCTGGAAATAAACCGTTCCACCAGGAACTTGGCAGACACAACCCAAAAGGTTGCCGTCAGATGGGTTGAAACACAAAAGGCAGACAAATCTTCTTTCTGCTGTTTCTCTTCGCTCAGGGAGAAAAGCAAAGCAATTTCACTTGACTTAAAATCATTACTTTGTTATTAAAAAAAGCAAAGTAAAAAGAAAGAATAACAGCTCCTGAGGGACTTATATGGTAACATAACTGGGCTTTGTGTCAGAAGAAATCAGAGAATTCAGGTGTTAGTGATACTGTGGAAGATTCAAACCATCAGACTGATAAAAATAACCAGTCAAAACAGCAATTGTTGTATTTCGCAAGGGATAATCATGAACAGAAAGCGTATGGATAATTTCATCCTATCTCAACTGAGACCATTTTACAGCAAACAAAAATGGATCCATTACAACCACCAGTTCAAAACATAAAACATCCTCACTCTACTGCAATGGAAGCTCTTTTCCATCTCTCACAGTGAAAACATTTTCATTCTAGAAAATATCTAGCATTAGTTTCTTGCCGAATGAGACAAGCTAACAATTTGCCAGCAACTGAGAAGATCCCCTGTCCCTAATTTCATACTGCTTATTAACCCTCATTCCAAGTACGGAAAATTGTAAAACGGAGATGCAATTTCCAATGTTGTCTGGTGTAATTGCATTACTTTGCAAACTACAAAACATGTGTTACTGAGCAGTTATGACATTTTACACATGGCCAAACTATCCTGATTTTTGCAGAAGTGTTTCACACCACACACTGAGAAGTTAATGCTGAGCAGAAGGGCAGAATGTCATCAGGTTTCATTTTTGTAAAGGACATATTCATTCTTTCCACTCACACGCAGGTTACAATCACCTATTTCTGAGCTACACCCACAGCCTTAGACTGCCAAAGGTCCAGTTCCTCCATCTAAAGCAGGGGGAGGATTTATCCAGGTAACATCCTCAATTCACTGCTCAACATGGGGGACAGATTATCGCTACTGCCAAGACTAACATCACCAGAATTTTTCGTTAACCTACTATGAAATAGCAGATGACCATCCACGCATAACAAACTCACTCCAATAACTGGTTGGACCCTCATCCGAAACATACTCAACTCTTACCCTTCCTTGTGTTTTTCCCCCAGAGTGGTCCTCTTATTTCAGTTGGGAGGGAAACGGGAGCACATGGCAAGAGTGGTTAGCTTAGCTTCCCATTGCTTATCTCTCTAGACTACTTCAATCTCTTCATTGGCAGACACAAAAAGGGCAGTAGCACCCTGAGTCTTTACAAACAACAGATACAGGCATATCTAACCTTAGGCTCTTCTATCTCAGGTTAAACCTTCACAAATGAACTGTAGTTTTAAAACATATCACAGAAAAAGGTATTTGGTCATATAGGGCCTCTACATCCTTGCAGAAGACTGTTGTAGCCCAAAAGTAAGACACACGCCTCACAAACCTGCATAGAAGATGTCACATAACAAAAACTTTAGCCCCTTAAGTGCAATTACAGCAAAAGCAAAGGATGGATACACATAAGTACAGCTGGAATTGCAGCTGGACACTGTCAAGGAGCACAACCCTGAATGTATCTCCCTATTTCTTGCTCCTAATGAGAGACTGTGCCCAAATGTGCAGGGTGTTAATACCATTTCAATCAACAGAGGCGGCTGAAAGGCACAGCACTCATACCTCAACCTGGTATAGCTCAGAGAGTTTTCCTCATGAGGATCAGAAGTTATTTGCCTACTAGGAGCCAGAAGAATCCTCAGACATTGTCACAAATAAGAGGAGGAAGAACCAGGAAAAAGGGTCAGGTTTAGCTAAAACCTACCTTGAGAAACTCACTAGGCTTCATATAGGATCTATCCAAGTGCTTTCATCCTGGGATAGGATGAGATGTGGGTTGTAGAGGGTATGGCACAGATGAGCCTTTCTCCCTAGTATCTCCATACTAGAGGAAGGGAGACCGTGGGCTGCTTTTCTGGGCAGTGACCAGGCAGCATCCCTCAGAGACCACTTCCTTTGCCCCAGGTTTGGCTGAAGGCCACAGAAAAAGGATGGCATGAGGAGAAGAGCCTTTGCCAAATGCAGTTGGGGTGACCAATGCCATGGGCCAAAACCAGCCAAGGAAAGCAGCACTAGAGTGGCCATGGTTTTGTCCTCTTTGGTGTTTCACAGCCAAATCCAGGCTGACAGCAATGATAATAAGCCCATCACACATTCACTGCATATTAATGAAGCTGATGCTCAAATTCCCAGATTCCTTAACCTTAAATTAATGTTTGCTGAAGCAATGTTCAAGATAGGTGCAAGAAATTTTCCTCTTACTGAAGAGGTCAAGCTTCCTCAGGACATCCTTCCAGGCCACCACCAGAGACACACACGTCTGCTCCTGCAAAGAGGAAGGACTCACATCCAGGGCACTACAGCTCAAATCCACACTTGAATTATTATTGTAAAAACTAAGAGGGAAAAGAAAAATAACCAAAACTGCACCTTTCTAAACAGGCTATCCTAAACCTCGAAGATATTTTCAGCAATCTGTATACAGTTTTTCTTAATTTCCAGTGTGAAGGAATGCTGCTAAAAAGCCATAAAGCAGAGCACAAGATGTTTTAGTCCAAAAGTAGTTTTCCCCCACTCCCCTCCCCAAACTGTGATAAACATCTTAACAGAAAGAGATTCCTTAATTTGTCTCTCTCCTACAAAGAGCAGGAAGATCTTTAAGAAGGTTGAAGGATATAATCAAAGTCATGGCACACATTTCTTATCAGTGTTTGAACAAGACGTGTTTATTCTTTAGGCAATGCTTTAATTTGATTTTAGCAAACACTCCGAACTCTGCATCATCATCTCAGTCAAACTGAAGAATCCAGAGTCTGCAAATGGAACCTATCACTCTCATCCTTCCCTCCTAACACACAGGAAACTTGGACAAGACTGGACAAACTTGCAGATACCCACTTCACACTCAATTTTGTGCATGCTACCCCGCAAACATTTGTGCACAACACCTAAAATTCCAGGTATGGAGATGAGGTAGGAAGACACAATGAGATCCAAAGGGCTCCGTTCATCAGTACCTCATCACTCCATTACAACCACCTCAGCGCCTCTCTCCTTTTCACATCTCCTACTCATAAACACACAGGAATGGATCTCCAGGGTCATCAAGTCCAGTGTTCTGCCAACAAAGAGCTTAGTCGTTCTTATAGTCAACCCAGATCAAATGCAGGGTTAGATTAATCTGGAAAAGTGGTTGGGGCAGGTTCCACCTCCAGCCTTTCAGGGCTGTGATTCACTTCGACACCCTTCTCCCCTTTCACAGCCTTTTCTCAACCAGATTTTGCCCATTTGGGAAGAACTCGTCATCTCACGGTAGCAGCCAGCACCACGCTTGCGGGCATGGGCACTGTAGGCGATGGTGCAAGCTCACCACCCTGACCCTACAGCCAGCGCAGGGACTTGCACAAGGGCTGGTGCCCAGGCTGCAGGGTGAAACATGCTGTACCACCACTGGATGTGAAGGGTAGAGCTCAGCATTTGCAAGCAGGCAGTGAACACCCTGGGGCAGCTGGGCAAAGCACCCAAGACATGGGTTTCAGGTGGGAAGGGACTCCCTGCTCTCAATATTAAAACTTGTTTCCAGGAACTTAAAAAGTACTTAAGTTATTTTGTCTGTTTTTAAACCCAAACTACAGTCTACACCAAGTTTTTAATGATTTGCTATGAGTCCCTTCTGCCGAAGTCCAGTAACAGCTCCAAAAATCTAAATTCCAGCAAGCACCAGATGCAACAAATTGCTACTTCTATTTCCACACTGAGGCTTTTACTTATTTTTATTTATTTTTTTTTCTTTTTTAAGGAAACCATCTTGTTTCCAAGCTTAGAATGGGTGAGGTTCATCATCACCAATATATTTTAATTGAGCAATAGCAAGTCTCCCTCTTTTGAGACGAGTCATTAGAATGGTTGCTTTTCCTCAGAAATAAAGCCAAGTCAACATTGAGTTTTTCTTCCCCAGCATACAACAAACGCTTCACTGGGTGAACAAAGTTGGTGCATCATGTTCAAATTCAAGATGTGAAAAGAGGGCTGGGGAGGGTTAAAAATAGAGTTAAAGCCTTTAAAAAACCCTCCTCTGACAGCAACAATGATGAGCGGCATTTAAGCGGAGCGAGAACGCTCCTGAATGCATCGCTTCTGACAGATGAGCCCAGTAAGTCAACCGTAGGGACTCCACAGCCCCACCGCTGCTATTCAGCGAAAGTTGATCAGATAGCAGCAGACAAATAACGCCAAGCAAACACTCCAAGAAGTGCTCTCTCCACATTTAAGAGTTTATAATTAACCAAGAGTTAAAAAAAGAGAAAAGGAGCAGCCAATTTGGGTCTTCCATGCAACAGAAACAGCAAGAGACCATGCATACGCTAGGATTTTGTACTCTCTGCAGAAGGAGACAGGGAAAGCACGATGGTTTCAGTTTACTCCTTGCTCTCCCCGAACTGCAAACCTGTGATCCCAGGCGTGCAAGCCCTAAGTGTACTTTTAACAGGCTTTTCCTCACCAGCTACCACATCTCCTAGCCAGGCTTTCGGCCTTACAATTCCTATTTTGTTTTCTTTTCCATGTGGCTAAGCTTCTGCCTGCTTTGGGTCTCACACTCTGTGCCCCCACTTGAAGCATTCTGACCAGGAGTACACACACACGCGTACACTCACATTCACACAGAGGAGCTTTTGCTGTATTGCCATTCTGACGAGTGTCAACACAGCTGCTGTCTCCACTGGAATGTAAACCAATATTGTTGTTAGATCTCTCTCAACCCCAGGTAACTTCCTCAAAGATTTGCACAGTGTGTGGCAATTCTCTCCACTGTCACCTTACAACGCATCAACCCAGCAGGTTAAAGACAGATAAATAACAACAACAAGAAAAAAAAAACAAACCCCCACAAAGAAAAAAATAAAATCAAAGCTGCAACTGCAGTTTGCATTCCACTGGTGCCCAAGCAGTGCAAAGAGCAGTGGAAAGAAAAATGCATCCATTGTACACACATCCATCCTCATACAATATATGTTTGGACAAAACCCTATGTAAAAATCTCGCTGCTGCTGTAAGACATGAGGCAAAGTATTAACAGCACTGAGTGAAACAGTTACTGGTGTGGAAGCTAGTGCAACATTTGCAGCAGAGAACCTTGGTTTGTGTATTATTTTACGTAAAAGATAATTTAAGAAGGGATTTATAATGCATTTTGTTATTTCCTATATACCATCCACTTTCAACCACGAGCAGCAATTTTAGCAATAAAAGGCTAGTAATTGAGTTATAATGCCGTCATCACAGATACTGTTCAGACTGCTAGGGGAACACGATCTGTATACTCTGCCCATAAGTGACTGTTTTGTCTTGCTTCTCCAATGAAGAGAATTTTTTGGCTCATCAAGCTTCTCAAAACAAATTCACTGCCCCAAATGTGAAGACTCAAAGATCACTCTCATACAGGTATCTAGCCCAGCAAACTTCACACTTTAAAGTGCAAAAGTTTCAGAAAAGCAAGTGTGTATTCCACACCTAAATTCAGGACTACAGGGGTGAAGAAATAGCAGAATTCACTAAACACAAATATATAGTGAAGATATCATAACACAAACCTAGAATCCTTACCTCGCTATACTGGGACTGGGCATTGTTTTCCAGGTACAACATGTTAGCAGTCAAATTGATCAATGCTGCTGTTCTTTCTTCTGGCTCCAGGATTTTGACAAACACCTCCCACCCCCTAGAAGACCCTAAAAATATGTGATGCTACTTGGAAGATAACAGGACTCAGAGTATGCCTCTCCGCATAATTGAAGTTTCCCTTATATACCTAACTATAGGCAAGGAGGAGGAGGTGGGGCTCTCCTGCTTTACCTGTCCAATCTGTCAAAGTGCCACCTGGAGTCCTCCACTCCAATGGAGAGAGGCCTCTCCCAGCTCATTAAGTAGTTAGAATTCCTTATCACCAATCTCTAAAAAGCGAAGGGAAGGGAAGGGGGGGAATGACACACCAAAAAAAAAAGAAAAAGAAATAAAAAGAAGCGAGAAAAGAGAAAAGAAACTATAACTTTCCCTTGTCACTTTTCTATGAATTTCGGAACTCAAAAGACAGCCATGGAGTTGCTCCAAAGGAGTCACTCCAAGAAACTTCCAACTTACTTATTTTCTGAGAAGACTCCAGGGTTTGGCTTGTTTTCACGCATGGACTTTGCCGCTACCAAAGCCCAAAGTGTTCGGGACAGGAGTGAGATGCAATGCTTGAGAAGGGCAGTGCAGTGACACAGCCAAGGCTCTGGCTGCTGCAGCATGCAAAAAAAAAAAAAAAAAAAAAAGGAAATAGGGGGAAAATGCAACTCATCCAAATGGACTGACAATTTTTAATTAATATATGGGAGAAGTTGGTCTGTATTGCTCAGTAAAAACTACCTGGACTCTGTGCCCACAGCAAACTGAAAGAAAGATAGAAGAAGAACTTAGCCGAGACTCGACCTGTGGGAGAACAGGCAGGCAGGCAGATCAGAATGGCCTCACTGTGATTTTACTCTGCACGAGACAAGATCCTCCACGCTGTCCCGGCAGAGATGCCCGGAGCGTGCCGGCAGGGCAAGATCTGGGCAGCGCCAGCACTGGCCGCCCTCTGAGAGCAGAGCTGGCTCACCATGAGCCGCTCTGAACCGCCCCACTGGAAAGGGTCCACCGCCATCCCACTGAGCGAGTGGGATGCACGGCGAGAACAAAAGCCGGCTCGTTTTGCTTGCTCCCAAAGAGCAGGGTAAGCGCCATCGAGCAAGGGGAAACAAAACACCTTTTAAGGGGTGGGGAGGGGGGAAGAGAGGAAACCAAACATCCAGATCAGAGCATAGCCGCCTGCCCTCCCAGCCTAATGACAGCGCTTCAGACTTTTATTTGAGGACCTGTCGTCAAGCAGACCGGTACCTAATTGTTGAGCACCCCCATGCACTGCAAGCTCTCAGTCAACAACAAACCTCCCGCGGCAGGTAGTGAGCAACTGACCCACAGGTGCTTTGCAGGGGGGAGAGGGGGCTCTGGTCAGGGCTGAAACCCACCCGTGGCTTCAACACTTCTGCAGCTGAGCCTCTGCCCTGGAGCTGCTACTGCTGCTGCCACGCTGACTCCCTTGCCTTTGGGCATCATTTAACCTCAACTTTCTGGGCACAAAAGGGAGGGAACTCCAGGTTCACAGGAAGATGAAGGTAAGCGGGCTGTGCTGCTTAGGGTGCTAACGGCTCTCTAGGCTGCCTCCTCCAGCACAGCAGCAGCAAAAGCCATCACTGACTTCCTGCCAATCTGTGAATTAAAGAGCACTGCAAGCCTCTCTCCAGGCTGGAAACAGGCAAAAGACTGCCTCTAATAAAATGGGGTAAAACCATCCAGGCAGGAACCAACACAAGCACAAACACAGAGCAGCACAATTGCAGTGCCCTCTCTACCCTGCAACAGCTCCTCACCGTGAGAAGCAGGGTAAATATCTCATTTAGCTCTAACACTGCAAGCACAGCTCAACAGAGCACTGCTGAGCACAAGAGTGAAAGCTTGCAAGCGTTCCCAGTGCATTTTCCCAATGCCTTCTCATTGAGGACTATGCGAGGAGGTGCTTCAAAGAAC
>JANHGB010011391.1:0-18439 GCA_026283785.1 Coracopsis vasa | reverse complement strand
GGCTCCTATGACTAGAGTGTTGGAATGGAAAGCTACAGGCTCTTTAGAAAAGACAGGCCTGGGAGATGAGGAGGGGGAGTTGCTATTTATGTTAGGGATAGCCTGGAGAGTATCGAACTCTGGGTGGGGACAGGTGAGCAGTCAACAGAGAGCTTGTAGCTCAGGGTTAAAGGGAGAACAGCGATGGGAGACGTTATTGTGGGGATCTGCTACAGACTGCCTGATCAAGGGGACTCTGGATGAAGCACTCTATAGACAGATAGGAACAGCCTCACACTCACAGGCCTTTGTCCTCATGGGGGACTTCAACCACCCTGGTATCTGTTGGAGGGATGGTATGGCCCGGCACAAGCAATCCAGGAGACTCCTTGATTGTGTGAAAGACAACTTCCCCTCAGTGAAGTCTACAAGCAAATTAATAATATATTTAGGAAAATTTAATCCACTTTTCAGTGACACTTCATTTTCTTATATCTTATAACTAGTTTCAGAGCATGTTCCCATGTGCCATTTTAGCTGCTACCATAAGAGCACAAAGATTATCACCATCTCATTATACTTCGTACCTGCTTGATCTTTCCCCAAAAATGAATACTGTACCAAATTGTGACAACATTTAGTATGCTATTGCTCTGAAACCACTGAAGTCCAAATAAACAGAACGGGTTAGCTATAATATTATGCCTTCACTGCCACATTATTACTGAAATGTTCGAGAGGCCTCAGAATCGTAATAGAGATGGGAGAATGAAAAGGGCAGTTGCAGTAAGCAGGAAGGGAGAGAAAAAATCAGAAGTCAAGCCCTTTGCAGACAACTGAAATCCAAGGCCAACTAGAATAGCTGCTGAAATTGTAAATGTCAGTCCCAGATGTACCATGAACTGATGCACTAAAAAGAATAAAGTGTATACTCACGTTGGAGTTATGTTTAAGAAAAAAAAAAGAAGGGGAGGGATGTGCCTCATTCAGGTATTTTATTCTTCTTATGCTTTTAATTCGTCACATGGACTTCTGAGCTAGTTATTGGCTTCCAGAGCTGAGAGCAAATAAAAATGGACATGCACTCTGAAGGTTGTAATATGACTACGGATAAAATGTTTCTGTGAATAATGAATTCCCTCTTTTCTAAGTCTCACAGGAAAATCTGCTCTATAAACTTTTGTTCTTCAGCCTGCCAGTAGCTAAGACAGTACATATCTGTCAAAGACAAAGTATCTGAAACTAATTGCACATAACTCTAAATCTTTGTTTTATCTACAGCACATTTAAATTTGTACTTAAATGAATAGATCTCTCTGACTTTTCCCCCAACCTGTATATTTCACTGTAAAGCAGAAAGGACGTCTTAGAAACTGTCTGTTCTAACTCTGTAAAACATATACAAATATGCTATCAGATAATATACAAACTTAGAAATAAACACAGCTCCTCTTCCTGAAGATACTGAGCTAGGGAAAATACACAGTTGTTAAGAGCATGACAGTGTAACAACTCTTACTTGAGGTTTTATTTTTCTAGTTAAGAATCAATTTGTTTGGTAAGGAGAGAGGGATAGATGTTATTGGATGTTCCCTCATCCCACAATAATTACATTTTTTCTGAATTATATTAATAAATAGGTAATTGTTAACATTGTTCAAGTATGAGAGTGAAGTCACACCTGTAAGGCAAAATAGGTTTGGGAAATTGTTTTGGACTCAAAGGTACAAATAATGGAACAAAAGCAGCTCTTCGGCTAGACAAAACAATTACCAACTAGAAAAAGAAGAAGTCATTGCCTTCAAATGTATTTTGTGAGATCCTCACTAAAAATCTGAAATTCAGTTTCTGGTGTCTATGATTTAAAAAAACTATTTACAAACTAGAAAGGGTTCACAAAACGTGTGCAAAAATTATTTGAAGTCTAAAGATTCTACCTTACAGGAGAAGATAAAAGGAGTTCAAACCACTCATCTTAAATAGATATTATTAATTGGTAGTTTGATCACAGTCTGTAATTACCTGCTTAGGAAAACTGATATTAGACAAAACTTTAACCTATCACACAAAAGAATAGCAATATAAATGAGATGAAAGATAGTTAAAAACCCCACCTTAGTTTAAACATAAAGTGTGTATTTTGAATAATGAAGATATTTAACCATTCGCTAATAACGGTTAAACAGTATACACTCTCCATTATTCTAGGTTTTCATATTTAAACCCAACATCCGTCTAATATTTGGGCTCAAGAAGTTATGAATGAAGGAATTACTGCTCAGAAGACTTTTGCCTGTGTCACGCAGTGAGTCGCCTTCAGTGATTGTGTGCTCTTTTCTAATGTAAAAGGAGGTAAAGGACTGTCTTCTAGCAAACTATACATTTTTTTTCCCTCCTGTATATTTTCTTTCTGTCTCAGACATAAAACCTACTTTGTTTTGACAAAAAACTGATAATGGGGATCTGGTGGGGGAATTAGAAAAATCACAAATTCCTAGTAAATGTGATTAATTCAATGTAAAGCACATAAAGAAGCTAGAGTGAGACTGATTTCTTTCTTAATCTACAAGTTTCTCTTTTCCAAACATAAATGAGAATATCAAATTACCACTACAGCATCATCGCAACAAACTCCAGATGGTTTATAATAACTTTAGTATTAGTATAGCTGCTATCTCCTATACAACTAGCTACTCAAAAAAAGCTGAAGTTTTATATTTATTAGTAATTCTTTTCATGGGTAATTCAGACATTATAAAATCCTTCTTCTGCATCTTTCTTTATTAAATTTTGGTAAATGACTGATCATTCTAGCTTTTTCCCATAACGCAAATTCCATGTTACTGCCATTTCTATGGCATTTAGAATGTATTTCTGCTATCACACAAATATCAAGTTAACCTTTCCATATGGTATTTCAAGTATGTCTCGGATTTCTCTTACAAAGTTTTAGACTTCGTTAGGCACAAGGGTTATACTTATGATTAGCTTTATATTACTTAATTGTGTTGAAATACATTGCTCAGAGATTCAGCTCATATTTTTATTGCTTAGTAGGAGTACTTATCCAAAAATACATCATTAAATATCACCAGGGCTGGTAGTTATTATAGCTCTTTTGTTTAGGAGTAGACATTAAACAAGCTACTAACCTTCAAGATGATGCTGAAGTAAGACTTCAGATAAGAAGTGTGATTGGTTTTATGTGTATACAACCACTGAAGAATTGGATGATTTTTTTTTTTTAATTAAGCTGTACATCTGTAGTAAATAAAATAGGGTTGGATTAGGCATTCAAGCACTGGGCCACTCGTATCCATGCTGTTTAGCATCACAAAATTAACAAGATATAAACCAACAACAACAAAAAAAGTTTGTATAAAAAAAAAAAATAGATTGTTAACTTTTTTGTTTCCTGTAGTATATGGGAAATTTGTATTTGGGAAATATTAATGCATATATGTGACTAAATAAATGGATTGCATATCTAATTCTTGCCACTAATTTTTTCCTTTAAAAGAAAGCAGTCTCAATCTGAAATGGAAGAAAGTTAGTTATTTGGGATACCGCAGGAGTTTGGATGAACAGGTAGTTCTAAATTTTGTCTATATCAATAAAGATTTAAAAGGCGAATTTGACTGAGTAGAACATAGTTCATATCTCCTTTGACAGGTAGGATATACAGTGCTAAAGGCACAGAGCAACGCTGCCATACCATATAACCATAACAAAGGTAAATGTGTTTGTTTTCCTCCAGAAAATTATTTTTGAAATTATAAGTACTCAAATGAAAAGATAATTTTTTTGCTTTACTCAACTTAGTGCATTTGAATGCAAAAATCATGTCGAATGTTTAGGTATTAAAACCAAATAGGTCTGACTGATTTCTGATACTTTCGCTCAAGTGTAAAGATAAGGAGGATCAAGTTCAAAACAGGTAATAGTAATACAACTCAGGATGTATGCTAGGTTTGAAAATACTTGCAATTACTGATCAGTAGTTTTTCTTTTCTAATACAACGTAAAAATGTCCATACTATTAATACCTCTGAGGATCCTTTTTACTATTTCTGTCTTGTTTTGTAAGTTTCAGTAAGTAGCCTTTTCAGTGAAACTGAAAATTATGTAAATGGATTCCTAACACAAAATAGAAAATGCATCTATAAATAATGGAATGAGGTGGACCACTGATTTACAACAAATTAAATGACAGTACTAGATGTATGTTGACTCTTACATTTGTAATTGGGTCTATCAATAATAGATGTTAATATTAGATTAAAGATGGATTACATAAATAATGCAAATGTGATTTAGAAGAAAGTGTAATAAAACTTGGAACTGGAATTTCTGCGTATGTAGAAGTCATGAATCTGCAGAACTGGGGATAAGACTGCCAGGGAATTTGTGAAGTTGCAGAGCAGACACAGTAAAAGTCTCATTTTAGACTGTGTATTCTGTGCCCTTCTGTTAATGGCACTTTAACTCTGTGATTATTCTACTCTAATTTTTATTTTACTGAAGTTTTATTTTCTATTAGATTATCAGTAAACACTCATAAACAAGGAGTGATCAAAGTCTTCTTGATTCTGTGCTGGGCTCCAGTTCTTTATTCTCTGACAGCAAAGACAAGATGTTGTTGAAATAAAGGGGGTTTGTTTGCTTGTTTGTTTGTTTGTAGTTTTCTGGTTTTGGTTGTTTGGGGTTTGTTTGGGTTTTGTTTTGGTTTTGTTGGGCTTTTTAATTATTTTCTTTTTCTGGAGGGAAGAAGGAAGTATCTTAGCCTTGTGTTCATGCTCCTACTACTACTACTTTAATTATTTGCTCCTCAAATTCTTTTGCCCATTCCTGGACAGACCCAACTTTTGCATGGATATTCCTACAAGTTTGCTACAAGAAAAAGTTGTTGGACTTTTTGATGATGAAATATAGGAATAAATGTAATGAAGAAGGACTAAAGCCCATTTTCCCAAAGTTGTGTCTCATGTTCCCATTTTTCCTGTGTCGTAAATATTCAGCAGAACATCTGGAGGAATTGTTGAAGTTTCTAAATATAAAAACTTACATAGATCTGAAGTGGACTTTTTTGTACACAGGCTTGTGAATATTATATTAAAGTGGAGAGTGTTCTCAGTAATCCCATAGACAGCAAACATAAAAGTATTACAGGTCACTTGTGTATTTATTCTGTAAAATTTTTGCCTTTATCCATGAAATGGAGTTTTGGAGATAACCTGTGAACTCTAATGCACATTGACTCAAACATTTGAACAGACCTTTCAGTTATTTCTTTTGCCTTACTTCACTCTGCGGAGATGAAATGACCATTTCAAGGTAATACAATGTATTCTTCATTAGCAGTAAATGACCTCAAACAGCCTGGCAGTAGACTTACCTAGGCCAAACTTCAGAAAAAATGGTATGTAGAAGGGCATATGGAGTTGCAAAGTGGGGCGAAATACCTGAATAAGGAAGATGGAACTTACTTCATAAATTGAGTCCATTTCATATTATTGTATTTTCATAATATACCATATATATAATTTTCACATTGTATTTTTCATAATTTCAGAGTTCAAGTCTGCTCTCCAGAAGTCCATTATCATTTCTGCCCTGTCATAGCAAGTAGCATCTATGCCACAGCAGAGATACCAGTTTTATACTAATTTATACTAATTGCAAAAGCTGAGTTATTCATACTGAACCAAATCACTTCATAATCTAGACAGGACACTTTACCAAGCAAGTCCTTGATAAAAATATAAATTTTACTTACAGCACTTGAACAAACAAGGGAGGTCACAAAATATATGTTCACTTAATCTAGTAAACTATTTATATACAGTTTATAATAATCAGTATTCATTACACATCCTTCTCATTATATTCTGTTTCAGGTTTGCAGACATTACTGCAACACTGGGTGACATATTTTAATAAGTGTGAGCACATAAAGCTGAGTATCATTCACACCTGGAAGACCTAGCTATTCAAAAGCCTTATCTTAATATAAAATCCAAAAGAAATGTGATAAAAATTCTTATTTTTTCTATTTGTATTGCTCTTGTATTAGGGAATGATGTTTACGGGCATCTCCAGCTTTATTTACTCTAATCTTTTACTGGTATGTTAAACTCCAGTATGACCTTGACATGTTCCAATCAGAAACATGAATATTTCAGACTTTGTAAATATATCCTACTTAAAGTATTAGCCTCCCTGCAACTTTCATTATGAGAACACTATTGCTGCTTTTGTTATACTTGTGTATAGTGTAAATAAATCAGGGAAAAATGCCAGGAAGCCTGTGTAGATGAACAAGGCACTCCTGAACAAACTCTAAAAAAGAGGGAAGCCTACAGAGGGTGGAAACAAAGATGGGTAGCCTGGGAAGAATACAGAGAATTGTCTGAGCAATATGGGTTAGAAAAGCCAGACGCCTGACAGAACTAAATCTGGCCAAGGACTTCATGGGCAACAAGAAAAGCTTCTATAGATACATTGGTGATAAAAGGAAGACTAGGGAAAACATGGGCACTCTCTGGAAGGAAATGGGAGACCTTGTTACCGAGCATATGCAGAAGGCCGAAGTGCTCAATGACTTTTTGGCCTCAGTCTTTACTGGCAAGGGCTCCAGCCACAGCATCCAAGTCACAGGAGGCAAAGGCAGGGACTGAGAGAATCTATGATTCTATGATGATTCTTTGAAGGCTGATGATAAGGCTTCAAAATAGTCCTCAATGAACCTCTAGGGTTAAGGCTACCCACTGTGGTGCTGTGGCTATTACTTTTACAGCTGGATATAATCCATTCCCTAGATGGTACATACAGGCACTAACTAGCTGATATGTGAACTTCAAGCCTTATGTTGTACTTTGGTCTCTGTCCTCTACATTTTTCTTTTCAATTTTTGTGCTAACTTTGCAGGACTACTGCCTAATCCCAGGGAACCCGACATCTGCCTGGGATTTCCAGAAGGCTAGTAGTCCAGTTAGAGTTGAAACTGTCAGTCTTTCACACTACACTGCTGATTGTCCAGAAATCCAAGATAAGTGGCCCCAAGCTAGGTAAATTGAAATCTATTTGTGAAGATTTACTCTGTATGAGTCAAATGCTTCCAGAACATACCAACCACCTAAGTGTTTGATATGCTCACTTGCAGAAAATCAGGCATTCAGACATCTGAGTTTCTGCCTAGCTTCAGATACCAAGTAGCACAAATAAGAGACGTCTGAAATACCCAGACATGACGGACTCCAAGCATGGAGTTGCAATCAGGGTGATATGGCCAGAACCATTACGACATACTGTGCTTTACACGGATCATTTATTTAATAAAGTCTGCAAAAGCAGCCTTAAGTTCGAGAATTCCCAGATAGGAATACGGGAAGGGAATCCTGGTCCTTAAAAACAGGCTAGGCAGCTGCATGTCCACAAATCTGGCTTTTTTATATATTTCAAAATATTGATAGGTCTGGGATTACACCTAGTAGGGCCCTGCAAATGTCTATCCAGGACTGATGTAATGGTCTAGGAGTGCTACTAGCCATTTCTTCATTTGCATATCCCTCTAATCATCTCCAAAGCATGTAACATTACTTAGGGTTATATTTTTATGAAAATAATAGTTTAGCGACCTCTGTAGCCATAAGGTATGTGATTACTGTCAAATTAAGTACCATCCCATACTCAAGTTTTCCAGTGCACAGTGTTTCTTCCGTTCTAATTCAGTAGCAGGTTGCTATGTATTGTGAAACTAATTCCATCTGTTTTCATTCTTACTACTGTTTTTCATATTGTACTTTCTGCTGAGGATTAAGTATTAAATACAAGTTTGGACATCCTCCAGATATTGTATGTATTTCACTCCCTGTCTCTCTCTTCCACTGTTTACTTCTTTTGAGTCATCACTACAACTCTTTGGCTAGGCTTTTACTGTTTTATGGATCATGAGTGTAAAAGCAAATTAAGCTACCGTGTAAGGCAAAGGATACATGACTAATCTGGTGGCCTTCTACAATGCAGTGACTGTACTGGTAAATAAAGGAAGAGTAACTGATGTTATCTATCTGGACTTCAGCGAGGCCTCTGATATGATACCCCACAACAATTTTGCCACAAAATTGGAAATATATGGGTTTGATAGGTAAACTGTTAGACAGATAAGGAATCATCTGGATGGCAGCATCCAAAGAATTATAGTCAAAAGCTCAATAGCCAAGTGCAAACCAGTAAAGAGTGGTGTCCTACAGGATCCGTACTGGGACCAATACTAATCCTATGACATATACAGCAAGACTGAGTGCACCCCCAGCAAGTTTGCAGGTGACCCAAAGCTGAGTGGTGAGGTTAATATACTAGACAGAAGGGATGCCATCCAAAGGGGCCTTGACAGGCTTGAGGAGTGGGCGCACGCAAACATCATGAAGTTCAACAAGTCTAAATGCAGCATCCTATGCATGGGTTGGGGCAATCCCCAATATCAATATAGTCTGGGTGAGGAACTGTTCAAGGACAACCCTGTGGAGAAGGAAGTATATCCCAGTGGATATAAAAATGGGTATGAGCTGACAATTTGCACTTGTAGCCCATGAAACAAAATCATATCCTAGGCTGCACAAAAGGAAGTGTGGGCAGCAGATTGAGGGAGATTATTCTTGCCTTCTCTCCACTCTCATAAGACCTGGAGTACTACATCTGGCTCCAGGGACCCCAGCACCAAGTCCAGAGGAGGACCACAAAAATAATCAGGGGGTTGGAACACTGCTCCTCTGAAGAAAGGCTGAGAGAAGACAAGGGTCCAGGGAAACCCGATTGTTGCCTTTTAATATACAAAGGAGACTTATAAGAAAGACACAGAAAGACTTTTTGTCAATGTCTGTAGTGACAGGATGAGGGACAATGGTTTTAAACTAAGAGGGGGTAGATTTAGAATGGATTTAAGGAAGAAATATTTTGTGATGAGGGTAGTGAGACACTGGAGCAGGTTGTCCAGCAAAGTTGTGGTTCCTCATTATTGGCAATGTTCAAAGTCAGGTGCTTTCAAACCCAAACAGCTCTAAGATTCTTTGATCCTATGAAATTGTATATACTTGTTTTATTTTATTTACAGCAATATAAAACATCTCTCAACCTTCATGTGCTATAGTCATTTATTAAAGGTATATATGATTTTATGTATATATAATGTAACTATATATAATATGGTCATATCCATCTGTCATGGTTTAAGCCCAGCTGAACCCAGGACACCATGCTCACAGCAATCTTGTTATAACTACATCAATGCAATCCATCTAAATTCACCAATAAATAATTCTTGAAGTTTCAGAGTAGTCCAAAGGCAATAGATAACTAAATCCTATCCAGTTCAATGAGATACGTGTGTCTAAAATCTTCAAGATTTTTGAAAATGCCTGCCTGAGAAAACATTTGGGTTTTCTTAAAACCCTCTGTCTTAAACCACAGCCCACCAGGTTCAGCCCTTAACAGTACCTCAGAGAAGTAGATCTGAGCAGATTTTGTCCTTATGAAGAATTTCTGTGTCATGAGCACCTCATATAATATCACATATCCAGGTCACAGTCTCAAGGCTAATGAGGTTCAGGTGATACAACTGAGGAGTAAAGTTACAAGGCAACTAAAACCAATTTATGCTGTGTAAACTCACAGAGAAACAGAACCAAAACTCATGAGTTTCACTCCAGTGTTATTAATTGCAGTATTACCAAATATGCATTCAAGCCTTTCCTGTAAAACACATAGAAAACATGTAGCTACAAATCATGTTTAAATTATTCACATGAAACAAGTGTTTAGTGTGCTTATTAAATTAAATGATAGTTATACCTTTGACTAGAACAAGGGCATATCTCTGCCTGATGCCCCTGGAATGTGCACACACATATAAAGCATAAGTACTAGTATAAGGAGCTGAAAAAAAATTGCAATAACACAAAGAATCAAAAAAGGTGAAAGAATTGTGAAGTTCAGCTAATGTTTAGTCTTCTGCCCATAACTGAGAATGCCAAATTTTGATGCACATTTTCAGCTTTAACAAATTAAAGATTGATAGTGTGAAGCCAATTGTTATTCCAGTCACCATTGTCCTTGTTGATTTTAGCTAGAACCCTCGTCTGCTGTCAAGATCAGTTTATAGTCAAGTGTGTCATAGTATCTAGTGACAAATGCAGACAGCATTGAGATATGGCCATTATAATTTGCACTCAGTGACCTTGATTAAAGATGTGTCAGAATATCTACTCATCAATTTCCTTCTCTAGTGCTATTTCAAGTTAAATTAATATCAGGAATGCTTAATCCAACCAGTAAGACTTTAATGGATAAATATATGCCTTAGAATAGGTTTATTTTAGTTTACATAGTACTGTGAATTTTTCTGCCTAGATCAGTAGCAAAATAGCCTGGAGTGATTTGTTCTATGCCTTCCCTAGCCTTCTTTTTCAACTCCACTGTATGTTTATGAAAGATGCAGGATTGAGGCAACTATGAAATTAAATCTGCTATTTATTTTCCAGACATTGAAAATACAAGTTGTACATTGGCAGTTAAAGTCCTGCAAACAACAAGCCAGGCACTGTTTTAAATTTCTCTCCAAGAGGCCAACTCTGCATCATCCAGCTCAGAACTGCAACTAGGTTGTCAGTTCTGCTGGCTCTTTCTGTAATATTGGTATCTTTCCATCAAATAAAGCATGACTTTTCATCTAGCATGTTAATTTACAAGTACCGTTTGTCTGATCTGCAACAGCTATATTCCAAGTTATGCTTCATATGTCTACAGTGACATAGTTATACTACATTTCTTAAACTTCACATTGTATTTTGTATATAAATGCATATACATAATGACATACATAATTGTGGTTTAAGTGCAGACAGCAGCTAAGTACCAGGTAGCTGCTCACACACTCTCTTCTCTCCCCCAGAGGTATGGGGAGGAAAATCAGAAAAAGGTGAAAAACTGTGGGCTGAGAGAAGAACAGTTTAATAATTGAAATAAAGCAAAATATAATAATAATATAAAAAACAATAATAAGAAGAAAGAGAGAGAGGGAGAAAGGAATAACTCCACTCCCCCAAAAAAAAGAACAAAAAAACCAACAATAACTGATGCATAATACAATTGCTCACCACCTGCTATTGATATGTATCCTGTCTCTGAGCAGCAGTCACCCCTTCCCGCCAACTCCCCCTAGTTTATGTACTGAACATGATGTTCTATGGTATGGAATAGTTTGGCTAGTTCGGGTCAAATGCCCTGGCTATGCTGCCTCCCAGCTTATCGTGCACCTCCTCACTGGCAAAGCATGGAAAAGTGAAAAATCCTTGACTTAAGGAAAGCACTTTGTAGCAGCAACTAAAACATCAATCTGTTAATATTATTTTCATACTAAATCCAAAAAAATGACACTATACCACCTACTGGGAAGAAAATTAACTCTATCCCAACTGAAACCAGGACAATCGTGCATATGTATACATATCGATTAGGTATATTTGTATGTATCGCTACGTCTAGGCGGGATTCTGACTTAGAGGCGTTCAGTCATAAGCCCGCAGATGGTAGCCTCGCGCCAGTGGCTCCTCAGCCAAGCGCAGGCACCAGGGGTCTGAACCTGCGGCTCCTCTCGTACTGAGCAGAATTACTATTGCAACAACACATCAGCAGGCTGAAACTAACCTGTCTCACGACAGCCGGCGGCTCCTCGGTGGGCTCGCGATAGCCGGTCGCCCGCCTTCCTGGGGCGGGCCCGGTGCGGAGCGCCGCTGGTGGTCAGGACCGTAGGGGCGGACGGATGCAGCGCCGCCTCTCCCCCGTCGCGTACTGCATGATCGTGGGGCACCCGGCACTAAATCATTTCAACCCTGCTCACCAGCCTTGGTGCAACCATCCTAGGAGAAGGAAAACTCTAACCAAACCTGCGACCTGAGGACTTTTCTGTCACCGTCTCCAGGTGTAAAGGGTGGGGCCAGTTCTGCGCACGCTTGAGCCTCACCTAAAAAATCCACTGCGCAGGCCTCAAGGGTTTACCCACACTTGCAAAGCCCTGTAGCGACAGGCAAGGGATGAAACGGCAGGTGATAAGGGGCACTGGGAGCCGCAGACCCAACCCCGCATGCAGGCGGTTCAGGACATTTGGCCACTCGAGGTTGACCCAGGAGTTGACAGTCTTGTTCGGCAACATCCTGAATGACCAAGCATCCTTTTGTCCACTAGGATTTGCCTATCCCACACTGCCCCTTTTAATCATCATCTCGCTTGTAGTAAGCATAGGTAAATCCCTTCCCAAATCTTCGTTCGTGAAGGCAAGCCATCAAAAGTATATGTATGTATGTATACATATATTTAAAATATAGAGCCAAGTTATGTTGACAAAAATAAATGCAATTTGCTTGTATATAAAATTCCTTATACAAAACTAAGCATAAACAATATAATAAATACAGCAGCCACCACATTTTCACCGTGATTTATGTGGTTTTGTACAGGGTGTTTTATTTATGAATTTGTTCTTTTCCAGAATAATGCAGAGCAAGCAAATAGATAGGGGTATAGTCCTCGATATGTGTCATGTTACATTTGAACTACAAAGTAACACCGCTCTACATGTCATATTTAGAAAAAAAAAATCTACCACACAAAGAAATATTATTCAAAGTTTAAAAATACTAGTTTAGATCCTGAGAAGTATAAATCAGTGAAGCAACAATGGAGCTCTAATGAATTTTGCCAAGCATTATTTATACCAGCCAACTTACTTATACCAGTAAGTCTGTAACTTAATCGAAACCCCAGAATAATTGTACTATATACAACCATTTAAATGTACAAGGTTCATCTAAATAATAAATTTTCTTGTTACCTTTTTATTTTACACTACTTAGCTGGCAATAATAGATTAAAGGATGATTGTAGAGAAAATCACTAGACCAAATGACTCTGAAATGTTATAAATAGTGATCGTTTTATTCAAAAGTTAGATTCCTTTTACAGAAAAGGATGGAGGAAAGAAGTGTTCTTCATGGAGTGTTTGATTGGTGAAATACAGTATTTTGTATCATGTGTTTAGTAAATCCTACATTCTAAACGAGGAGCCAAAATCACTTCAGACAAGCATTACCTTAAGAATACGAGAGGGAGGGAAAAATAAGATGTGGATGCAAAGGACAAAATATTTTTCCTGTGGCTTTTACAAAGGTGAGATGTTGGTAGGATTGGTAGTTAAAGGCTAATAAAAGTGACAAACTATTTAACATAACTGAAAAGGAGGAAAGGTCTAATAGATCATGCAATGAATATCATCACAACAGAAACACATACCCAAATTGTTTTGTAATTTATGGTGCTTGTCCTAAGTAAGATGGAATTTGCGTCTCATTTCCTTACATATCCTAAAGAAGTTAAAACTGGAGATACCTATGAGTTACTTTAGGTAAGTCATATTATCAAGATCTGTTCAACCAGTTGTGTACGGTTCTTCATAGCATATTTTGAAGCAGAGGGGTTAGAGAAAACAAAAATGCCACTGGAGTGTGTCTGTGAAGGCCTAGGAAGGCCTGGGCTACCTGTGCTCAAGGCCAGCTCTGATACAGTGTAGCTGTGCAACATGTAATCAGGCTGCTGTGAGCAGAGCTGTGAGCAGCTTTGTGAGCCCCTCCTTCACCCAAGAGCTACAATTAAGCTCAGGTCCTCGCCATTGATCCCTGCCTGTGCTGTGTTGAAGTCATGCCTGTGTTTGGCCATATACCTCACTGGCCCCCATCTGGACCCATTGACTTGACTTCCTGGCTTGTTCTTAGAGGTGTCTCATCTCTGCGGACTTGCCTGGCAATCACTCAAATGTGGCTGACCCATGATACCATCACTGCTCTGTTCTCGTTTCTTCAGAGCCAGGGGTATGGCTGAATCAGAAAGGTCATGGGCCCCCCTCTTCTGCTCACCCTCTCTTGAGTATCAGCCCAGTGTTGCTGCTGTTGGACACTCAGCGCCTGAGCTCCAAATGAATTAATATTTCACTGCTCTGTCATTTTTATTGTCTGTCATTTACAAGTAATTTACCAACCCAACTCTATTTTTCAGAAAAGAGAAGTTTGGGTAGTGTGTTAGCAGTACAGGATTTTAGATGTCTTTTCTTCGGTTGAACTGTTAGAAATACATAAGGAAAACCTCTTATCTCTGCCACAGTACATTTTTAGCACTCTATGGTAGCAATCATGTGAAGATGGACTATATATGGTTTCATTTTGCTTTTCTTCACCATGAGAGCAAACACATCTTATTTCCACACTGTGAAATTGCCCTGGTGATATATGTGTCACATGTCATTGCTGGAATCTCATCCACCAGGCTAGTTTCAAAACTGGTACATTGCATTGGCCTCACAGTCCTAGGACTGCATTTTTGGTAGCTATAAGCAGAACTTATACCTGGATATAAGAAGGTGAGTACCATGTCAAATTGTATGTGTGTGCAGATATGTCTGTATTTTGGACTGCGTAAGGAATGACTGGTGTTCGAGAGAATTTCATTTGGACTTCAGACCACATATGGATCAATAGTAACCAGGAGAACATGCATGCTTTGGGTTTTGTTTGCTAATGCCTCTTGATTGTGCCCTGAACCCATATAATTCATGACATTTTGAATTTTAAGTATATTTTTTAAGATATCAGTGATCTGGACAGTTAGATAAGCAGCGAAAGCCTATAAATTTATCAATATTGAATTGACCCTTCCATCCTCTAAGTTTGTCCATCATATGCTACTAAGAGGTTTTTTATTCATTATTATTCTTCTGGTATATTTATTTTTTGCTACTAATAAATTATATATTTAGAGCCCTTACTATGTTCATCAGTCAGATAACATAGCGAGAAAGATGTGTTTAGAATAAGTTTCCTTTCAAAAATTTATTTAGAATCTTTTCAAGTTGTTCACCTTGTACTGACTTTACTGAAACAGTAAGAGGAAAATAGACACATTTCCATAAGATATTGTTGGTTGGAAAGTAGGTATTATCTTCCTTTATGCTTTATTTTGTAGACTGACGTCTCCTAGAACATGTCACTATTGTACCGAGAGCCAGCTGTTATCTATCTCTCCCTACAGTGGATTTCAGAGGGTCTTGCTTTATTTTCCTTAGACAGCTGCAAGGCTGAAAAGATATTTGGCCAATTTATAACAGTTATGTAATTGCCTCTCTCTTACACATCTCAGGTCTTTGTTGGACAGCTGCCCAGATGCAAACAAACAAACAAAGAAAAAACTTCATCACAATGGCAATAAACATCTTGTAATTTGAACGATAATTCAAAGAGGCAGAGTTGATACAAATAGAGTGCCTTACTTTCCATAATGCCTTATTTCTAATGATTCTACAAAGACTTATGTAAAGCAGCATGAGAAGGTTGTGTTAAATATTAACCTTGACAAACACTGTCTGCAGCTGAAAAAACAACAACAACAGCTTTACTCAGAACTTCTTTTCTCAGAAGTGATGTCTGAAGTTATATGGCAGAAATAGCATATATCATGCCTTGTCATGTGTGATTAGACTGGCAGGTAAAATTCAAAGGGAAAAAAGTCATTGCACGTACACCCTTCTGGTAAAAAAATAGCTAAAAAGCAACAAATTAGCTGCTGCTTAGCGTCTGTGTTGATGTTAAGTTTTTATATTTTATTTTTTGAAATATAACATCAGCAGGGCCATTAACATAACAAACAAGGGTTACCATGCCTTCCGCTTGCTAAGTAACAAGCAGTCTTTCTCAGTCAGTGCTGGTGGCATTTTGAAAAAAATAACACAACTGAATCCATCAAAACAAAGAGCAGGTGGTCTTTTAGAGCCAGTGGGAGATATCAGCTTCTGGCTTGAAGTTCCTTGAAGAACTGTTACAGCTGAACCCAGGACACTGAGGTTTTCAGAAGATAAGCAGTGACTAGTAAATTTGCCCAGATGTATTGACTGGAGTTGGTTCAATATTTTGTCAACAGTCTACTAAAGAATGGAAATAGCCTCCTCTAGAAGACAGACAGACTGCACAATGCTTTAAATGTTACCCAGTGTTTATCTACCCTTGTATTCTTTAGGTAGCATTGCAAAGTCAAAAATTAAAAAAAAAAAAAAAGGCAAACACAAAAAAAAAAAAAACACAACAAAAAAACCAACCTTGCAATGCACGCTATTTTATAAATGTAATTGTTCTACTTTCTGCTACAGTTTAGCTATGTTGGTGTGTAAGCATTACAGCTGCATCATACTCCAGGAGATAGAGGTAAGGGAGAGTGAACAAGTTGTCTTAGGCATCAATTACACTTACAGCAATTCTGGATATCCACGGCTGAACAAGGTGTCAAGGCAACTCTGTAGGCAGTATTTTAGCTACCTGTGCTATCTCAGATCAATAAGCAGACAAGAGAAAGGGAAGAAGGAGAAAGTGTGTGTATAAAAGTTTTAACAGTATTATTAGGCTAAGACTATTAAAATATAATGTAGGTTGCATTTTAATCACTACTGTGGCTTTTATAAGATGGAACTGAGTACATCAAAATGGAATACACTATCAATACATTATGACAGATAGGAGCAGCCTCACGCTCGCAGGCCCTTGTCCTCATGGGGGACTTCAACCATCCATCTGTTGGAGGGAGAGTACAGCCCAGCACAAGCAATCCCGGACTTTCCTCGATTGTGTGAAAGACAACTTCCTTCTGCAAGTAACAGAGGAGCCGACAAGGAGAGGTGCCATGCTTGACCTCGTGCTCACCAACAGGGAAGGGCTGGTTGGAAATGTGATGCTCCAGGGCAGCCTTGGTTGCAGCGATCATGAGATGGTCGAGTTCGAGATCCTCAGGACAGTGAGAAGAGCGTGCAGCAAGCTCACTGTCCTGGACTTCAAGAAAGCAGACTTTGGCCTCTTCAGGAACCTGCTTAGTAAGGTGCCGTGGGATATAGCCCTAGAGGGCAGGGGGGCCCAAGAATGCTGGCTGGTATTCAAGGATCACCTAATAAAAGCTCAGGAGTGTTCTGTCCGAACTAGAAGGAAGTGCAGCAGGAGGGCCAGCAGACCTCCATGGATGGATAAGGAGTTGCTAAGGAAACTTAGAGGAAGAAAGAGGCTTATAAGAGGTAGAAGCAAGGACAGGCACCCTGGGAAGAATACAGGGATGTTGTCCAGGAAGCTAGGGACCAGGTTAGGAAAGCTAAGACCCAGTTAGAGTTAAACTTGGCTACTGATGTTAAGGAGAACAGGAAGGGATTCTATGGGTACGTAGGGAACAAAAGACGGAACAGAGACAACGTAGGCCCCCTCCGGAAGCTATCAGGAAAACTGGCTACCCTGGATTTGGAGAAGCCTGAGGTTCTTAATACCTCTTAAGTGTACTCTGTGCATGAATAAATTTGTGACCAAACACAGACAGTGTGTTGGTATCTGAATCTTGCAGTCGTACCCATCATGATAAAATTTAACTTCAGAGAAAGAAGCCTTAAAAAAATGGGAGCCTTAGAAGAACCTTACAACAAAGAAATGTATTTAATGCCTGACTGACCGTGGCCTTTGAGACTCCTGGAAGGGTACCATCAACAAAATCTCTCTTGACAGTGCAGTGAGAACAAGGTCTTTTTACTAATGGAAACCCAAAGAAGCTAGACCATATAGGCCCAGCAAATATTTTGACTATTTCCTGAAAAAAAAAAGCTAATTATAGTAACATTTACATTAGAGAATGAACAATGATTTAATGATACAAATAATAAATAATAGTAAAAGTCTTACCTGCATGCTGTAGCTAAGCATTGTGGTTACTGATGTACTAGAATCTCTAAGCACTTGCAGACTGATTAAAGTTGTCTTCCTATAAGCCACAGCAAAACGAGATCCCACAGCAAAATATACTAAACCATGAGGAGCATCACTTTCAAGAACTTTTATAAAAGCAAATCTGGCACTGCTGTTCAATGCGGCTCCTGTGCTCACAGCATACAGTTCAACAAAAAAATATGTTTCAAATTCAGGAACCTGTAAGTGAGGTGTAATGATTTTCATATCATTATAAGACGTACTAACGTATTTTCAGCTTCAAAAAATGTATATATTATTTTGTATGCACAATGGATTACTTGTACTAACACTTACTACAAGCCTGCTTCCTGAAACATGCAGTAAGTACAATAAATATATATCCTAAAAATAATATTGCAATGGGCAACACTCTTCACATACAATAACGAAATCTCAGGTTTTCACATGGAACTTTCTGCAGTAAAGTAGCTATTTATATACTGCATGCATTGTGGCTGTAAGCAGGCATAACACATGACAGTAAACTCTCAAATAGCTCCATACTCCAGATTATGAATCTAAGTAGATGTACATCTTGTGAAGATTTTGCTCTTTCATTTTCTTTTTGCATTACAAAAAAGCATGTACACACC
>JANHGB010011389.1:0-15409 GCA_026283785.1 Coracopsis vasa | reverse complement strand
TTACGTGTCCTACTTTGCATCTTATCAATACTGAATTTCATTTGCTATTTTACTACCCTATTATGTAACAGATGGCCTGACAGACCTCCGACTCTTTGCGGTGATGGCTAGCTTGGCGCAGAAAATAGCAGCACTGGAGTAAGTATTCAGCGGCATAGACGCTCATGAATTTTAACTCCTCTGTGACAAAGGAATTCGAGGGGGTAAGAGCCAATCTATCAGTAGCCGAAGTAATTAGAAGACTTAGATGGCTCTCTAGTGCAGAGTATCCCTTCGCCGCTACAGGCTGTTCATAGTAGATTAGGATAGTCTATGTCCCATTGATCTCTAAACCATAACTATGCTTCAAAACAATGGCACAGCTTAATCCAGAAATTGAGACATTCGAGTAAGCATCAGTGAGGGCTGTTCTTTTGGCTTGTAATGAAAAGTACTTTGCAGCATCAAGCTGGGACAATGTATATTGAACAGAGTTAAATTTTGATTTTTGCTTCTATTGCGTTCCAGGTTAGCAGGGGAAAATCACTTGCACTAAGTAACCAATATTCTGTCTCTAAACATTTAATACTTATGGAATTAATTTTCCCGCCCTTTTTCTCTCTTCTGTTTAATTTGTTCTTTGTCGTTCTTGTTTCTGTGTTAAAAGAGTTCTTTTAAGTGAGAACAATTTTAGCCCCCACGTACAGTTTTTTGTCATCTCTAGGAAGTTTCTCAATATATTATTCTCTTTCCCAGAAATCTAGCTGCTTGCCTTTCAGAAATATTTCTGTGTCTGAGCCAATGGAAGCTTTTTCTTGTAAAGTAGGGGAAAAGGGAAGAAAAGACTGTCAGCTCAGAAGAATATCTTTAAGCTGAATTGGCCAGGTATTCAAACCAGAGTTGGTTTACATTATTTTTAATAGTAGTTTAAGTGAAAATAAAATATAATGCCTGGACTAAGGTACTGATGGGGCAGAAGAGCATGAAAGCAAAGATGAGGTTGAATGAGCTTCCACTGAACTGAAAATAAAGAGAAAGTTGAGTTTGGAGCTTGGCTTCTCATACCTTCCTGTTGAGACTATGCTGTGCTTATATGCCAGTGTGTATAACCTTGTAAATCTTGACAATAAGCGTAAGAAAGCTGGGCATATATCTGAGACGGTGGCATATGTCTGAGGTAGGTGCTGTGTGTCATCCATGCCAGAGGTGCCAGTTCCACTGAGCCAGAGCTAGAGGTACCATGTCCTCAAACCCAGGCTCAAGCCGGGCCTATGGGGACTTCTTTTAGCCCAGAAGTGTTTGAATTGCCTTTAATAGCCTTCATTTTCAGTAGGAGCTTTACCAAGTTATCAGCAGAGGGAAAAATCTAGGAATGGAAAGCTAATAGAAATCTCTCCTTTTCCCTCTTAGATGTGTTCTGACACCTCTACAGATGAGGAGTGGGCTTTTCATACGTGCTCCTGCAGCTTAGGAATAATTGTGTCACTGGAAGGCACTTGTGGAAAAGTTAAATTCTAGCCCATAAAGTCTGCAAAGAATAATTACTGTATATATTTGTCAGCAAAATGTGTGCTTACTCATAGTTTGCATGGGACCCTAATCCAGAGCTAGCTCACGGCCCTAAATACTGTTAAATGGCATAGACTATCCCGGAGGGACAAAATTATCTTTGAAGGGCTTGATTACCCCTTGTCAACTGCCCTTGCCATACATAGATGCATGCATACAGACACACACTCCTTCCCTCAGCACATCTCCAACCTGCAGTCATTGCTGTAATAGAGAGAGACCCCAGAGACCCATCATTGAACTTTTGGCACATAGAAAATCATCCCTGTCCCTGTCAGATCTCTTTGGCTCTATGCAAATGTTGAGTTTCCAGGAATGGTGTATCAAGGAGAGGATAGAACATAAATGTCAGCTGAAGGCTTCAAGCTCAGCAAGAGGTAATGATCTACCTAGGTTCTGTGAACACTGGTAATGTCATTTAGCAGCAATAAACCTCTTTGTTTTAATTTGAGTGACAGTGTCCCGAATGGCCATTTTAATAAGGTTTAGAGATTCTAGACACAGAGGTTTTCTGCTTTTGCAGCCCATAATAACTGGTTAGTTGTGCTTAAGGTCCAGCAGCAATGTCTGGTCAGCAAAATCTTTCTTTTACAAAATAGCTTAGAATGGAATGAGCAAATGCCATCATTATCGTAGAATTGGCTTCTCCATCTCTGCCTATTGTTTGTCCAAGTGTCACAGCTATGAAATAACTCCCCCAAAAGGAACTCCAGCATTCAGTCTTGAATGGCAAAATAAACTTTGGTAAACATTCCAGCTGGCTAGAGATACCAAACAGTGACATGATTATTTTGTTCATTCTTATTTTGTGTAGAAAGAGAGACTTGAAGCATGATCTTTTGCAGCTATTAAAAAATACCATTTCATTCTTAGGACACAACTGTTTCTGGGTGCACAGAAGAGCAGGTCTGGGATGGAGGGATGGAAGGAGAGATGCTCTTCCCTCCGCAGTGCCAACACATGGGCTAATCCCACCTGCAGCCCTGTGAAAGGAGTGCTGCAGGTGACTGCCAGTCACCAGTACTGGCTCCTCCAAATGGGAAAGGGCAAACTTTCCCCATCATCTCTAGCCAGCAGATGAAAGTGGGCAGGTGACATGCTTCAGTCACTCGTATTTTTAGTAAGGGCATATAAGAGGGCAAAAAGGAACAGGTTAGGGAGCAGTTGCGTGGGCAGTGTACCTTTGCTGTTCCAGTTTCTCTCTGTGTGCTGCCGTTCTCAGTAGTGTCTCAGAGGACAGAAAGAGTTCAGGGTGTTTTTCACCTCCATGTAACCAATCTGAGGCAGAGAAGGTAATTCCTCACCAAAAGCTCTGGTGGCTGTTGAGTGGTCTGATAAAGCAGTTTGGTTTCAGCCCAGTTGCTAAAGGAGAGCTGGACACTTCATGAAGCCCGCTGCTCTGCTGGGCATGCTGGATGGCTTGCAGAGCCATCCAAAGCCCACTGTGGCAAGTACAGGGAGACCTGACTTTAGCAAAAGCATCAGTCCCTCATGGTCATGCCTAGATCCTTCTTTCAACAGTGGGAGCATGAACAGCTTTATGATCTGGGAGCTGCTGACAGGATCTAGGGTGCCCAAAGCTCTGCACCACGGGCAGGTGATGAGTTCTCCTCTGCTGCGGTCTCCTAGATGCAACCTGAGAACAGTGGTACTTACTCCTCCAGGCAGGCATCAGCTGGGGACTGTACGGTGCTTGAGAAGAAAAGCCATAAAATAAATAAAAGCACAGAAAAGGCTACTCACAGGTAAATCCTTAACGAGTCGATTCCACAGCTCTGGTGGAATACTTGGCATCTTTGAACCACAATCAGAAATAGCTGATTTCTGTCTCCAGAAACACTTCATTATGCAAGTATTTTTCATGTAATTTTTTATCTGGTTTTTCTTGTAATAATACTCTCAAAACTCTTCCCATGTAATGTTTAGGCATCTATACCTTGCAATTTAATAGTCTGGATAACTTTTCTTATTGCTAATGCAGGGCAGCTAACTGAAAAACACAGTAACATAGAAATCTCCCACTGAAATCATATTGGACATCCCAGGATTTCTCTGACAGGAACCATGCTGTTCTGCTTTATTTTTGCTGGGCTGATGTCTACACTGCCATGTAACAGCAATAATAATTGAAAAAGAAAAATCTTTTTTGCTATTGTTGTTGAATTTATCTTGTTTGGACAAGCCACTTTCTGAACTTTAGGTGAGTAAACAGATAGGAATAACCTACATTTAGAATCAATAAAAGACAAGTGCAGCACAGTCCACTGCTTCTTTGTGAGTCAAATGTTCCAGCCCCAAAATAAACTTTAGCAAAGGAAAAAAAAGGTCATTTTGATTGGGTGTCACATGTGAGAACCACCTGAGGGCAAATAAATGTGAGGATCACGTTCTTATCAGCGCTTTCTGATAATAATAGCCTGGTCACTGGGGACAGTCTGTTAGTGTTGGCCCACTGGATCAGATAGCAATCCTGAGTCTCTCCCTCTCTTCCCCCACTGTGACCTGGCCCATCTGCTTCTCTCTGGCCATATGGTACAGAATTATCTGGGACTGGAGACATTACAGTTTTATGCATCTGAATGCTCTTTGCTTTCATTGAAACTTTGCTGACACGACATTCCTTTGAATATTGCCTGACACAAGTGGGTTTTGTTTTGGTTTTGGTTTTCATTTCAGAGAATAAATGGACACAGAGGTTTATATCAACAGAGGAGATATCTAACAGATATACTGGGTGGGTAAGACGGCTGGCCATGCATTGCCTCCAGCTTAAATTCAATGTTAGTTTTTCTGATCCTTAACAACTAAAGCAGACCCCAGCATATGCAAAAGAGTGGGGTTGGTTTGGTTTTGTTATTAATAAGCCCAGCCTGACAGGGCGTCTGCTTGCCATGGATGAAGCGCGGTCCAACCTGAAAGCTGTAACACTGCTTTACAAAAAGTAAAGGAAATAAACCAGCTGGAATAAACTGTGCTCAGGCAAGACAACCCTCCCCTGCTCCAGGCCAGGCAAGGGAGAAGTCTTGAGGTGTTGCTGTGTTCTGCTAAGGTCTTAATCCTAACACAGCCTGGCTGTAGCCCTGCCATCACTCCTGGGGCTGTTGGCCATGCACTGGTGGTGCTGGCCCTTGGAGGTCTGCCCTGAGGAGATGTGCCCTTCCCCAAGCAGCCTTTGGACAAGTGGAACACACAGGTATATCCTCCACGTTGAAAATGTCCAATTAGGCCTAATGAGAGCTCAGCCCAGGCATCAAAGGAAGGAGAGACAATAGCAAATGCACAGTATTCCTCTTCAATGGTCCCTTTACCAAGAGGAGGATGTAATTATTGTGTGGACTTTAACATAACAAAGCTTATATGTTCATACTGCGCCTGGCATCCTGGGGCCCCTCTCAGTCGGGACCTCTGGACATGGCAGCAACCACCTGCATGATGGAGGATTGAACTGGAAAAGTAGAATAGATATTATTATAGAAGTATTACCACAACAAGCTGCTTTACAAATTCTGAGACAAGTATCCAGCAGCACAGTTGTCTTCCAGTTTCTATAACAATTTTAAACAGCAATAAACCCCCAAACATCTCATTCCATATCTCTGTCACTCCCTCCCCTTATGTTTTCACCTGCCTTGTGGAAAGCCCCACAGAATGTGTCATAGAAAGCTCCAGGGAATTTTAAAATCAGTGAGACTATCTAGAAGAATGCAACATTTTGGGGTATGTTTTCACTTTGTCAATCAACCCTGTTATTTCACAGTTCCAGGGAGGTGCCTAAAATTTGTTCATTTAAAAAACCCCAAACTAAATAGTGGTTTTAGTTATGACAGGCTCAGCAAATCTTGAGATTTACTACCTGAGACTATGTTTAATGCCTAGAAGTCAGAAACTAATGAACAGATTTTCTTGGGACATCTGAAAATTCAGACTTAATTGAGAGACTCAGTGCTGGAATTTGATGTAGATGGGCTGCCTTTCCTGCCAGACAAAGAGGCTGACCGCCTGCTGCTCATGTAAAATAGACCCCCAACCTCATGATGTCAAAGTGAGTTTTGCCATGCCCTGGGCCAGCATTTACTGGATCAAAACATGTAAGTCCATCACCCTCTGCTGCCAAGTCTGGGTGTGCTGGAAAGGATGCTGGCAGCACTGTTGGGGAAATAAGGAGAGATAAAGAGGAAGGTAGGGAGAGATTCTGTTTCGTCCTCCTCTCCAACCACCGTGTTGAGCAGTGAAACATGATAAGACTCATATTCATTACCTGAAAAGTAATACTATCCTTTCCATTAGCACCTTTCTGGCACTCTTTAGCTCATTTTATACTTAGAAAGCAAGAACTGGAGCCTGTTAAGCAGTATGCCATTTCACATGTAGTTTTGCACCTTAACAGTGATTGTGAAGCAATGTTTGCTGCCCAATGTTATGGAAGCATTTCCAAAGGGAAAACCAGCTTCCTCCCATAATCCTAGGCCTGACTGTCATTTATCTCTCTTCTCTTCAGAGAAATTAATATTCTAGATCTGGACTGTGTGTGCTGGGGCAGGTGGGGATTGCTGAAATGCCAACAAAATTATTGTGCCCATATTAAGAGTTTGAAAGGAATATAGCTTTCTGATGAAACTAAATGCTGAAGTTTTCCATATTTTTTTATCTTATTTATCCTGCTATTACCATTTACTCACATATCCCTCCTAACAATAAGGCTTACAAAGATGTATGTGTATGTGCATGTGCATGCACATGTGTGCAAACACACACACGTGCATATGAAGTAGCTAGAGTCTGTATTGCTCTAGCATTGGCGGTCTTTACCTGGTACAGCTCTACTCATTGATATGGCCCACATCATAAGGTTATTCATTTACAGCAAAGAATCTTTCTCTCTTAAGCTTTCACTGTCTAATTTGGAAAGGAAAAGAAGAAAAAAAAATCAAAAAGCCAAACCCAACCCCCAAAAACAACAAATGAGAAAATCTGTCATAAAAAGTAAAGCAAGAATGATGACACATTTCTTAGATGATTGATATGATAGCACCTACCATGACATTGTTATTTCCTTTCTAAAGGCTACTCCCCTGAACAAGGATAAGGAGGGATGAGACAAAAGCAGAAATTTGTTTGCTTTGCAATTGCATTCAGTGATGACTCAGAAACCCTCTGGACCATCTTGTATTAGATGCTATATGGAGATGTTTTAAGAGTCATACAGTATGATAGTGTTATATTGTATGCATCATATTGCAAGATTTAATATAAAATATGAACAGTTGCTAAAGCGAACTCATCAACAATCTGCAACAATCTCTCTCATCATAGCCATGATCTACCTCCCTCTCTACAATATCTTTGTTCCTTAAAATGTGCAAAAAGATTCAGAAGAATTTTCAGACTATTATACTATTAAGAGTTTATGTAATTTTATGTTTCATTCAAGAAATTTACCCTTAGTTCACTGTGTGATGTATATACATCACTCCTACATAACCTGTTGTGAAACTAAAGTGGTTATTACAGTATACTTCCTGCAGTTTAAAAATAATACTAACAAAAAACCCAATGTCAAATAAAAATACACTGCCAAATACTTTCATCTTCACTATCATAGTCACAAATACACACTGTTTGTTTCACCACTCCATTCTCTGGTGAGAGAACTTGCACAAGTGCCCAGGGCCTGTAAGCCTTTGGGAACTCTACTGTGCATATATGAAGCATTTATAATGTGCTCTATGAACATATAGTCAACAATAGTCTTCAGCGAACAGGACTTCTTATAGGAAATCAGACTTGAGCTAATTCAATATGCTGTTGCAAGAAGGGGCCATATATGTTTCACAGAATGATGCAACCAACCCAGAAGCTGGTGATTAGGAGATAAATATGCTCTTTGGGACAGGCTCCTCCCAAGCTGATGGATGGGAATGATGCCCTCAAGCCAGAGAATTTGTTTCTTCTTCTGACTTTTTACTTCTAATGCTTGGCACTTTGATGCTGCATTCTCTTATTTACCCACATAAGTATTCAGTGATTGACCAAGCAAACCAGGGTTTGAGTTGTAAGGCTGGATAAAGATTGGAAGAATAGAGTGTGTTAAGTAGTGAGGGGAGAGGCTGATGAAAAAGCACATGAAAATGGCAGGTGATGGCTTCCTTTTGGATTTGTTTCCAAACACGTTAATAGATGAGTGATTCTTTTTACTGTTCTCTTATCCTTTTTCTAATGTGAGCTTTTTTGCATAAAATCTATTTTTAACACAGGGTTATTTTCATATTCACATATAAAAATCTCTTGAACTGCCTTGACACACAGTCAGGTTTTCTTATGGTTCATGAATATATGAATGAAGCCAAAACCAATTTGACACTCGTCTGTACGATACAAAGACTGAGATGGGGTGCAAGCTTGAACTTGCTCGAAGCTGAGTAATGCTAGACTGTTATCTTGTCATTAAGAATTGCTTTGAGTCCCTATCTGTTCAGCAACTCTAATTAATGATCATTTAACTGTACTGTCAGCCCCGTTTAAATCTGAGTGTTGCCAGTTGCTTCCTTCATGCAGGCAGCCAATAGGTGCTGGGAGAATCGTTCATGCATAGCATTGCCCCAGTGGCGCTGGGCCTATAGCATCCCAGTTTAATAGGGCATTCAGGGCTCATTAGTGAGGAAACACATCAGGAGTGACCGCTCCACTGCCACACGTTGCAACTAATAGCCTCACCGAACAGAATCGTTTCTGTTTCTGCTCACTTGTTTTTGAATCTTTTCAATGTCAACAAGTGGTCATGTCGGCAGGAGCCCGCCATTCTCCCCAACAGTTTTATCCGTTGCTCTCCTGAGCCAGACTTGTGTCCTCCTCCATTGTTCCAGCCACAATGGAGCCTGAGCAATCACAAAGGCTTCACAGCCATTCATCATCAGCTCACGAATTCTGTGGTTGAGATTACCCGCCAAACTTTTGGGCCATCGTTTTGGCATAATGTGTGAATGCCTGTGAAATACAAATAGTTTCTGAAGTTAACACTTTTGTTGCAAATGCACAGAATGGTGGTTGTGGGGGTTGTGGCAAGGGAACTGGATGGAGGGAAAGAATAGGAAATAAAACCCAATATTGCTCTGGCTAAAAGAAGAAAAGACCCTGTGGAGGGGAGATAAGAGACAATGAGATTGCTGCTGGAACGAGAGGTATAGAAAGGAGCAACCAGGGAAATGGAGATGTGTCCAAAAAAGTGTAATCACACTTTTGGCTTGCAGATTTGGAAATAGTCCCTTGGCTTTGCAAGGAGGCACAGGCAGTGTTTGTGTCGCTGAGCTCCAGGAGGTGCAGGGATAGGGTACACCTAAGCAAGCTCCCCAGATCCTGTCTCCTCCTTCCATTCATGGGAATAACCAGCATTTCTTCCTGATTACTGGAAACATGACTGGCAAAAGGCTCGCTGGATGCATACACCTGCTGCTTGTTATTTGTATTAGGTTAGCATTTAGCCCCCGTTGTGCTAAATGGAGAGTGAATGGACGTTTTCCATGCGAAGACCTGACATCTGAAGATGTAGTGACTTTACCAAGGTCAGATTGCAAAGGTCAGAGATGAGAATCAAAGCTAGAATATGTGTGTTCCAGTTTATTTTGGTGTACTACTTGTACAGTGTCATGCTCTTCACTATGTTTGAAGTTATTGGGCTGAATACTGCCTGCTTAAATGCTAAGCAAAACACATACTCATTTACTGCGTACTGGCTACTGTCCAGACATGCTCAGTACACCCAAAATGTCCCCCAAATGCTCCACTTGGGGTGATGAGGAAAGAGTTCACTGTGACCACAGTGCATAACAGTGCCATCAAGTGTTTGATCACCACGTGACAGAGAACTTGCTGGACACTTCCACCTCTTCCTTACCATGTGCTGTTTCATGGAGTTTACAATGCGTTGATTTTGCCTGAGTAAAGAATAATCACTGAATCCCAGTCAAAGAGGTTTGATTTTAGGATCATTTGGAAATCCCTGTGAGTATCCTACAGTCTCTTCCTGGTCATTTTAGCAAGCCAGGAAGTTACAAAGGGAAAAAAGTGTTTGTTTGTAAGAAAAGTAAAGGTGATTTTTTGTTTGTCACTGGAAGATTGGCATAAATCACAATCACAGCAAAAGATGCTTTTCAGTACAAGCACCTAGAAATGGTCTTCTACTCCACTGTCCACTCTATATGGACTAGAGAGTTCTTTTTTTGCCTGTTACAATAACCAGGATGAAAATAAATAAATAAATAAATAAATAAATAAATAAACTGCTTTACTCTTTTTTCCCAACAGGACAGTAACCGCTATATGGCCTGGGCTGTTACAAAAGTACCAAGAAGTATTGCATGCATGCCTATCAAACTCATTTCCTGTCAAAAGTTTTGGGTGCAAGTCTACAGCAGTATCCACCTCAAAGGTAATGGAAAATGCTGTGAACATTTTTAGGCTGTGCTTTAGGTGATCATCATTGCCATTCAAAAACAGTCACAAGCAATTAATTTTGCAAATGCTTGGTTTCTTGTTATCACATTAAAACCTGATGAAATCGTAAAGGACTAACTCTTGAAAGTGGGCTGTGTGTTATTCCTAGTTACCTATTGTTTGTTTCTCTCCTGATTTCAGCATAGTTACACCCAACTGATACTGCATCAGGGCAAGTGTTTCTTCTTGTCTCTTTTGGTGTAAGCCAGGAATATTCAAAGCAACTGTACACTTCAAGTGCTGTTTACAGTTTGGTTATAAATTAATGAGCCCGATCTGGTCTTACTTTAAAAAAGGCTGGAATAATCCTACTGGTTTAAGTCATGTGTAGTATATACAACTGTGACGAGTCAAACTCTTGTATGAAAACCTTGAGTTCTGGTTGTCCTGGTAATTACCATGTATAACTGTTGGGTGAGTCATCATTGGCGATAAAATCTTTATGAAGCACAGTAAAATAAATACCATGGAGTTAAAAGTCCCAGCTACAGCAGGCCTCCATGCAGGGATTTGTTGAATGAAGGACTTGCAGCTATGTCCACAAACTTTACCTTGCACCTTCAAGGGTCCACAGTATTCATCATCCAGGGGGATCCACATCTCCACATTAGGTGCTGAAGCTGTGAAAGTAAGACTGAGGAGACAAAGGTAGGCAGGAATGGAAACCACGGTAGCTAAGAAGGGAACCGTATAGGCTAGAAATACCCTCTTGCTGCATCTTGCATGTGGCTGATCTGGTAGATGAGCACAGAAAACACTGATTAGCAAGTCTTGCTGACAAGATAAACAGGAGAGCATCACAACAAGGAGTCTCAGCAAGTTTATGTGTAATCTAATTGCATCCAGCCACCAGGACTTAAATGGGCATACCCATGCTCAACACAACACCTTTGGGGATCGTTAGAAATATTAGAACAGGGACCCACCTGTCCCTGGGGTTAGGGAGCAGCTGTGCAGAACTTACATGCAGATGTGTCTTGTGGAGCAACGGAGCAAAACCCTGACTTTGGTAAATCACACAGTGTTTCGGCCTCAGTGTGTTTTCAGGTACTTGCCCCAGCCACTCCTGCCAGAGCCATAATAGTATGCATCTATTCAAGCTTTTCAAGGACAGAATTTTTCTTTTTGCTTTTCTTCCTTCCCGCCCCCTCCCTTCTCTCCCCGTCTAAAGTAGCTTATGAAAGAGGTAACTGCTCCTTTTCACAGTCAAAGCAGGATATTCTGAACAGAATGCTAACTAGACTTGGGGCCAGACTGAAGAAGGGTTTGGGCAGTTGTTCAGATCTGGGCTTTGGCTTCAGGATCATAAGAAATAACATATAGGAAAAACTACATCTGGAAAATGTATAGATAGCAGCCTCTGAAATTTCTTTAATTTTTCAGAAAGTTGGAAGTTTTCCCTAAGAGAAAGGGAACAATAATATGTAAAAATCTCTCTCTTTTTTTTTTGTTTTGTTGTTGAATTTTGCAGCACTACTATGAGATTGTTGATTAGCTGCATGGACTTGAAGGCCTTGGAATTAGAAGTCTTCGAGGCTAGGCAAGTAAAGCATTCTGGTGCTCTTCATGAAGCTCCCCTCTGAGTTTCACGTAGCCCTCTACAGTTGGATACCAGATCTCATCTCTGTTCCAGGCCCTACAACTTAACTGTATGTATCTGCCCAAACATAACCAGCCCATTTGCTTAAAATTCCACACACTGCAGTGAGTTGTAGTTATTCTGAAAGAGGAATACAGTGAAAGTTATGTGAATGCCTAAATTTGTGGATTGGGGCATGCATGTGGACAAAGCAGTAAACTGAGAGATGTACTTGCCTCCCAAAGTGGGGGGTTCTCATTACAAAATACTTTTTATTCATAGTTTCCAAAATCACATCTGTACGTGTATAATGTTTCACTTTGTACAGTTTATGACTGGAAGTTGTTTTTTATATATAAATTAGAATTAAAGTATAGAATATATGAAAAAATAGCATATAGGAAGGTATTTTTAATTACATTGAACAACTGGCTGGGAGCAGGCTTTGTCTGTCCTACTGACCACATCAGTACGTGATACTGATTTCTAGCATCAGATGATACCATGCTGGTATTTCAAAATGCCAAATTGGCACCATGGCTTCTTTACTTAACATCAGCAAATATGTTATTCAGTGGTAAGAAAATTGGGCACCTGAGATGCAATGTAGGTATGTAAGAGTCTAAGTCCTGTGTTGCTAAATGTCTTGCTTCACATTCAACATTTGGCTGCGTTTGTTATTTTTAGGCCCGAAAGTTATATCTAGGTTGAGTCAAACAAAAATCTCCCTTACCTCTATGATAATGCAGAAGTTCATTTACCTTCGCTTGTTCCATGTTTCACATCTGGAACTTCTGGGTAATAGCAATATTTATGCAGTATGGGCAACCTTAGAACAATAGTGTAAGATAGCTAAAGAGTGGTAATAAAAGCAAAAGCTTAGGCTTCAATACCAGTCCCTGAGAACTGATAAAAGTGTTAATATGGTGATCAAGCATGAGCCAACACAGTTTTCACTGCTGCATGCTCCTCTGAACATTGGAGATTGCCTTTGGTGCAGAGCTTTTATAGCCTGAAAAGTTCAGTTCCCCTCATGCCTTCCAGGGATGTGATCTTGCTTTTTCTGACTTAGGAGTAATTCTGATTATCCGGTGAAAAACTGGCTAAGTGAACAAAACCAAATCCTGTGTTTTCAGTGCAAACTTTGTTGCATAGCTGTTTGGGTTTTTTTGGTTGTTTTTTTTTTTTTTTCTTCAGGGTAAGTAACTTAAAGAATAGCCTTTCCTTGTTTATTGCTCTACCATTCATCAGACAGCATATGGTTTTTGTCTTGGGAATCATCCAACATGTCACAAAGGCAGTGATACTGGACAGTTACTAGGCAGCTTTTGTATACTTTGGGGATAGGGGAAGATGGTATTTTAATAGATTTCCTTGGGGATCTCTTAGAAGGGTAATTTAATTGTTGAAATCAAATTTTGGACCCCTGTCACAAATCATTACCTTATCTTTCATCCATTTATTGCCTTGTTGTTCAAACTAATAAAACATGCACACTGGTCTCCATTCATGTGATTCCCTTCATACGTTTTTAACTGGTAACCCTGGCTAATAATGGGTAGGTGGTCTGGTTTTGGTTGAGGATTTTTTTGAAGGAAGGGATAGTTTCTCTAGCTACCACATCAACAAGGGTGGCAACACTCATTCACTCCAAAAGAAAAGCCACAGAACTGCATGATTGTTGGTGAGAGTCAAGCAGGAAAATGAAAGAGTAGGACACAACTTGGAGCATCTCTTCAAATATATTCTGATCACTTGCAGGCAAATTCTGGGCAAGTGAGCCGTCAATGAAGTGATCTCAGGACCCTTCTTAGTGGAGCTGTTCGTTTCCATTGCTATGGGAGTGTTTTATAAATTCTGGCTGTCTCTCAGTATGCTTTCAGAAGGTAGTTTGCTGAATTTTGTCATAGCTGTTTGAAGCATCTGAGATGGCAGGCACTGGGATGTTAGGAAAAAGCTTGTGGTCCCACTGCCTGAGCTGCTCCTCACCAGGCCCAAGCAATGTGCTACCTGCAGAATACAGCCAGGCAGCTTCTCTTATTTCCTCAGAAGCTTGCAGCTTCCCACTGTCAGTGTGAGTGCTGCAGCATTCCTGATGACAGAGTGAAGGACTGAGGCTCTTTAAGGGCAGGTTGGAAGGAGTCTTGGGTGACATGGTCTAGTGTGTGGTGTCCCTGCCCATGGCAGGGGGCTTGGAACTGGATGATCCCTATTGTTAAGTATTTATCATCTAAAAAAGTAGAAAACAGAATATTGAGGAGCATCAGGTTCACCCCAAAAAATGTGTGTGTTCAGGCTGAGGAGGTGATAGTTAGCAGCTGCAGACTGTTTGCTCACTTGTTTATTGGCCACAATTCTATGGTCTTGTTTTTCACCACAACATCCTTTCAAATTCTGTTCCCTTTCACCTTAAGAAATACTCTTTGAGCTGTTGTGAGCTCAGAGAAAATATATTTAGAAACACAGTGAATGGCTTAAATAATGACGACACTTAGGGACTGTTCCTACCAAAGTGTAGCTACAATCCCAACCATCTTAGGGTGGGAATCATTATGCAAGTTAATAGGTGACCTTCTAAAATAAAGGGATTTTTTTCAAGCTATTTCAGTGAAAACGGCACCAAATCTAGTGCTTCATGTGCTTAGGAGCTGATGCCTGCTAAGTGCAGTTCTTACACGTTTCTTTATCCCGGTGCTAAGAAAATCCTAGCTTTTTTTTTTTTTAATGTTTCATCAAAAATGTTTTTCTGGAACAAACCAAAACAAACAGAACCCAACCGGTCTTTTGTTGGTCGCTTCACTTCCCAAAAGGGTCCCGGGCACTTAGTGACACAGCATCTGTCTCAGATGCTATTGAAGGCATTCAGCCCCTAAATGCTCTTCCACTGACATTCTTTTATGCTGTGGTATTTGACAAACTCGTACAAATGGGGTAGAGGAAAGGGGAAAGGCATCTTTTGAATAGGGTGGAAAACTTCTCTCCACCCGATTACCAGTTAAAACTCTCAAGAACCCATCCACACTGTTTCTACTTGTTTTCTACTTTGGGAGAAGCCAAGTATTTATGTGTCTTTTCGTTATTAAAATTATTGCTGGTTTTGCTATTTACAATAGCAATTGGAATAATCCCTGTAGGATTTAAAATTGAAAGCTAGCTGAGCTCCCCAAGCCTCAGTGCCCTTTTACTAAATGTGCGTTCAGGATTAGACCCTAGACTTGTGCTGCTTAGTTCACATTATATTTTCCCTAATTTTAAAGGAGGAAGTGAATGAATACAGTTTCTTCAGTAGCAAAGCCTGAGAACAGGGACTAACGTTGGTCTTTTGAGGACTGTCCCTTTAAAATATCCGAGGTGTTTATTTTTGTGTGTGAAGAAGGACTTTACTGCTCTGAGCAACGTAATCCTGGCTGTGTGTAGAAATGGTGTGTGTATGTGTGGAAGCAGGAAGGACAATTGTTCTTTTTGTTCCTAAAAACCAGTGTTCCTTTTAATAAAGAGATTTTAGTGTAGTCCTCTGTATTCTTTGCCGCTCTAGAGAAAACCAGTGAAATAGTATCTATTTCCTCAGATTGCTGTCCTAGATACCGTAACACCACATGGGTAGTAGATGTGTTAAATTAGAGGGGATTTTTTATCACCTTTGTGGAAGTGTTTGTTCTTGTATCTTTTCTTTTTCTTCATAAAAAGGAAAAAAAGAAAGGAAAATAAAAACTTCAATGTCTTGTGCTGAAGTGCTGAGGAAAGGGAATGTTGGTGAATACTTCCTGCTATAGCTTTTTTCTTGTGTTCTCC
>JANHGB010011385.1:5207-16312 GCA_026283785.1 Coracopsis vasa | reverse complement strand
GAATAATAAAGGAGCCAGATCAAAGAGCTGATTACTTCAGCACTCCAGAGCTGCAGCATTCTTCTCTGTTTGTTCTTCCTTTATGTCCTTCCTTTATTTCTCTTCCCAAATCACCAGCTTCTCTGTCTCTGTTTGCACATCCTTGCAAAGCTCTTGTCCTGCCTCTGCAGCCCTGCCAGGCTCATGTAAGGCCTCATGATCTGCTGTCAGAAGTTATAAAGACATTCCCAATCTCCAGGCTGAGCAGCCGGGATCACATTCGCAATCAGTTTTAATCACAAGTGTAACTGAGTGGATTGCAAGTGATAAGCCCTGTCTGCAGGCAGCTGTGATGTAATGAATATGACAGTTCAGGATTGGGTCTGAAGGTTATTTTGGGGGGGAAGGCAGAGAGCCGCAAAATTGGACTCAGTGCAGGGGGAGAAGAGAAAGATAAAGAGAGCCGGTGCTTCAAATACATCGCTAAGAGATCCCCTCCCTGCTAAAGACAAGGCAAGCTTAAATAATCAGGATTAATCTGTGGAGGAAGGCAGCCACTCAAAGAGAAATCAAACAGGTGACCACAGCTGCTGTGAGATATCACAGGGTGAGAAGGCAAAAAAGGGTGAAGTGAAATAGCTACCAGGTGTCCCTGCCTTCATGAGCCTGGAGGAATAGAATCATAGAATGGTTTGGGTTGGGAAGGACCCTAAGATCATCCAGTTCCAACCCCCTGCCATGGGCAGGGATGCCTCACATTAGACCATGCCACCTAAGGCTCTGTCCAACCTGAGCTTGAACACTGCCAGGGATGGAGCATTCACCACTTCCCTGGGCACCCTGTGCCAGTTCCTCAGCAGCTTTACAGTAAAGAACTTCTGCTTTAGATCCAACCTGAACTTCCCCTGTTTCAGTTTGAACCCATCACCCCTTGTCCTATCACTGCAGTCCCTGATGAAGAGCCCCTCTCCAGCATCCTCATAGACCTGTACCAGCCACTGCCCCCAGCTTTGTATCATCACAAACTTGCTGTGGGACCACTCCAGCGCTTCATCCAGGTCATTGATAAACAAGCTGAATAAGACTGGACCCAGTATTGATCCCTGGGGAATGCCACTGTCTACAGGCCTCCAACTACTCCACTGATCGCAACCCTCTGAACCCTCCCAAGGGTATGGAGAAGGAGACAATCTTTCCAAGGAAAACACTCCATGGAATTCTTCACATGGAAAAAAACCAACCCAAACCTCTAGTTTTTTAGATGTATTTAGGAGTCTATTGAGAAATGACAGCTCTGGGAGTGCTGTTTCCCTTCACAGCCACGTTATTTCCCTGGCAACTGCTGCTGAAGGATGTATTTCCAAGGGAAATCCCAGAAAAGTGAGTGTTTTCCTGAAAAACTGCCACTGGAAAAGGAAAAAAGAAAGAAGGAAGCTAAAAATGTGAAAACTGGGGTCAGTTCCCAGGGAAGTGAGGTGGATGCTGGGTGCATGAGATGCAGAGATGTGTGCTGGGGATCTGGGACCCCAATAAGCCCAGGAGCATGACTGTGCCCTGGGGCAGGACCAAGAGGAGGACTGAGGTGAGTGAACAATGCAATACAACATCTCAAAGGTCAGTATTTCATCAGGATTTGGCTAAGCCACATGAAAAGGATGGTTGTGTCCCTTTGCTGACCATCTCAGAGCTTACAAAGGCTTTGATTGAAAGCTCAATGAGTTTTAGGTGCACTGAACCGTGCCTCGATGTAACCCAGAGCAGATTAGCTCAACCATGTGGATTATGCATTATTTAAGACATTTTATCCCTGTCTGGTGTGGGTTAAATACGAGTGACCATGAAGATGCCCTGCATAGGACATAGCCGGGTGAACCTGCTGGTGCATCCTCAGGTGTGCACAGGGAGCCTCTCCAAGGGGACAGGCTCCTCTCCTAAGCCCTTTTTGCCCCAAAAGAAGAGAAGAAAAACACCAACAGGAAGCTATTTGCCAAGTTTTACAAGCAGATGTCAAACAAAGGAGTAAAACAGGGAAGAAAAACCCAAGCTTTGTGAGGTGTCATTACCTCCTTCTGAAAGAACCCCGAGAAAGGCAGGAATAGGTGACTTTAATGAAACACTGTGTGCAGTCAGGCTGAGATGGAAACCCAGGCGCAGGTTTTGTTTGCACTCCGAAGCCGTTATGAGCTTTATGCTTGTAATTTCCAATATCTTTTATTGCAGGATAATGCCACCAAGTGCTAAGAGCTGCCCAGAGGGGGGCTGTGATGGGGACTTAAACTGTGATGGGCTTAAAACGAAAAGCCAGCATCCCAACTTTAATAACATGAGGCTTGGAGCAGAGACTGTGAGTGCCTGTGCACCCATCTGGCCTGGATGCAACAGTCACCAACGACCCCTGACTGCAACATCCCATGGGATCCTGGTCCCATTGCAATATGGGGCTGAGAAAGGGCTATGTAGGTCTGAGATGTTGCGTATTTGGGTGCTGGGGTGCAAAGCCACTGCACTGAACTCACAATGAGGGCAATGAGTAGAGGGGCTGAATTAGCAGAAGGCACTTTCCTAGGGACAAGGGAAAAGGCTTGGGCTGGGATGTGCCAAATTTGCTGGGAATCACCCGTCTCCATAGGTGTTTGCATCCTCTTTGACACTACCTCAAGCCATAAACTCATTCTTCCCTGCTACAGAACGGGACACACGCATCTGTGTTTGGGTCCTTGGGGTCACCTCGGTGCAAACCAGATGCTCCTCAGCAGCTCACACCCAGCTGCAGGCCTTCTCCCTGCCTCAGTTTCCCCTTTCATAAGCAGAATCATGACCCTGACCCCCAACACGAAGCCTTCTGCAATGAAGACTGGGAAGGGAAATCAGTGGGGAGGATGCTCCAGAAAGGATTATTTTGGACTGGGGCCCATTTAGGTGAAAAAATGAGTCCAAATGGCAGGAGGGTGCAAGGGAGCAGCTGGAATCTGTGTCTGTGGTTGCAGGGGCAGTGGCAGAGGATGCTGGAGGGGTGATGCCCACAGGGAGCCTGTGACCAAGGCCTGGGTTGGCACCGTGGCATAGGAAAGCCAAAATCCCCTGGGAGATGCTAAGCTGTGCTGGGGGACCTGCTTAGGCAAAAAGACATTCAAAATATACAAGGGTCATAACTCTGCAGGTGGTGGGGCAGGAGGGATGCTGCTGGAAAGCAACATCCCCTCTGGAATGCTTATTGCATTAATTCCCATTAATGGGAATTGGAGGGGTGCACTTTCCTCTGGAGCAGATGCTCTCGGGCACTATGGAGCCACATGGCCGTGCTTGAGCTCCTCTTAGTGCTTCCTAGAAAGCTCTTTGCTCCAGAGCTGCAGACAGCAGATATTAGGGACTGGGCTTCCTCCACCCCTTGGCAGTGGTACAAGGGCTGGACTTGTTGCTTCTCCTCCCTAATGGCTGGACTGGGACTCGAGCATTGATTTAAGGTGTGTTAAAGAGAAGATGATAACACGCTGCTGGGAGAAGTCCCATTGGGAATGGGGACAGGAGGGTGCAGCAGCAGGTCCCAGCCAGCACCCCAGGCAGTATGAGCTTCGGGAGGGGAGCAGCACAACCACATGAAGGTGATGCTTCATTAGCCCAAGCAAGAAGCAAATCTCATCAGCAGAGGCAGGGTCCATGTGAACCATGGCTGCATGCCAGCTCCTCCATGGAGAGTCCCTCCTGAGGCAGGGATCTCCCCATCACACTACATAGTCATGGCTGACTATACAGCACTATTGTAGAGCATTAATTATATAGTATCATTAATTAAACTTAATAATCACACATTGGGCATGGAGAGTCCTGGTCCATGACCACTCCAGCCTGGCGTCAAGGCTGGCAAACCCACACCCTGCCAGAGGAATAAGGAAGGTCTTACCTCATATATATAATCAAAGAGCTCTAGTATAGTGAGGATGCTAGCACCGATAAAGAGCCCCATCTGGCCTCCAATGTCACCTAGGAGAGAGAACAACACGTGGATGGGTTTTACTGCTGGGGTGGAAGCTCTCCAAGGCACCCATGCAACCACAGTGCAGCTGCCCTGGGGGTCACTGTCCCCAAAGAGTGGGGAAATGACCCCAGAAACACTTCCAAGCATCCCGGGAAGGATGCTGCCTGCCACCAAAGTAGTTTTTCTGCTAATGAGGCCATCAGCTGGAAGCCTAATGGGGATGTGATGCTGCACAGTGGCACCTGAGGAAGCCATCTGTGAGAGCGAGACAGCAGGCTCCATCCCAGGCATCCCAAAGCCCAATTCCCAAGCTGGGTGGGGGAAGGAAAAAGATGCTGGAGCAGAATTAGGTAACATCCCTGGGAGCTGAGAAAAAAACCCAAACCTGTCAAAGAGAGATAAGGGAGATGTGCTGCTTTGTAGGGGAGCATCACAAAGCTGCCTCTGCCGCAGTGCCCCAGGGCTGGGGAAGGAGGCACCATGGGGAGAGGAGACTTCCAGGAATCTGCTGGGAAGGGAACTGCTGACATGAGATGCTGTGCGTAGGAAAGATAAATCTCATGGATTCTGCTGCAGAACACCCGTGGTTTGACTGTGATGCTCCCCAGAGCAAAGGCACCCATGGGTGGAGGAGCGATGGGGCCTTCGCTGTGGGTATCCACAAGGTAGAGACAGAAGAAAGAGGACTCAAGCACCCAAGAAGGTGCTTGGGGGCAAAGTGCTGGTTCAAAAGGCGCTGAGGACTGGGGGGAGATGAGACCCTGCCCAAAGCCTGCAGTGCCCTGGGAACAAGGCTCATGCAAAGTCATGCAAATAGGGAGCTTTGCGTTAAAGAGGCTTCATTACCAGCCTCCTCTTCCTCACTGTAGCACTCCTGGGAACCCATGACATGTGCAGAAGGGCTGGAAAGGAGGATGGATTTGGAGCATCTAAGAGGTGATGGGTAAACGATAGAAGAGCTGTCCTCCTCCACACATTGCACTTCCAGCACGGGGGCACCACAGTGAGCATCCATCACTTGCTCAGCCCCAAACGATAGGGCCCTGGTAGCAAGTAGAGATGGAGCAGCTCATGTTAACCTTTCATAGGTGACACATGGACTAGCTGTAGTCCCTGGGACATTCCTGGGATGGCTTGGTGTTGGAAGGAAAAGAAGAGATGGGGTTGAAAACTGGCCAGGAAGGTATCTGGACCTTGCTGTGGTTTTCAAGGCAATGCACTATGCACACTCTGTCCATCCCTTAACCACACATGGACTTCAGCAAAGGCTCACACAGACTCCACACTGCACCCCTCATCTCCTCTTACCAAGTAAGGCTGCCACTTCATAGGCTTTCTTCTGCTCAATTGTCTCATAGTTGAGTGCTTCAAAAAATATGTCCAGCACAAGAATATTCTCTCTGTAGAAAGAGGAGAACAGCATCAGCCCATCAGCCACCAGCTTTGGGGCAAGAAACAGGATTTGGGGGCTTTATTCCCCTTTCTGTCCTGACTGTTCTTTTCCTGGGGTCCTCAGCAACCCACAGACACTTGGTCCTCTTGGAGACCAAGACCATAGGGCACCATTAGGACTCTGGCAGCCTTAGCAGAAGGTGGAAAATGATTCCTCAGGATCTCTCAGGATCTGAGCTCTGGATCTCAATTTGATAACAGCAAAGAGTCTAAGGGATGCTTCATACGGAATAACTCTTGATTCCTCCACAACACTGTGGACGGGGCTGGGAAAGGGCCAAAACAGCTCATGAAGACAAGGCCAGGGAAGGAGCATCCAGTTGCCTGGAAACACATCAACTGAGAAGAAAGCATCTCACACATCATCTCATCAAGGGTTTTGCCCTAACACTCCCTGGAGGACATAACTTGGCACAGGCTGGTTTAAACAGCTAAAGGGGCTTTACAGACACTGTCCCCCATCAAGCAAAGGAGATCTGTGCTCTCAAACACTCACGAGATGTACTTTTCTGACTTGTTGAACTTCTTCTCCAGGTACTTGGCCGAGGTCTTGCTGGGGATCTTGACCATGGAGAGCTCTTTGTTGTATCTGGTCAGGTTACAGGGTGTCCTGCAGATGCAGTAATTGCTGTCCTTTTCAGCAAGCAAACCTGGAGGAGGTCACAGAGTTACATCTCATGGAGTCAGGGACATACAGGAGCTATGGGAGCAGAGGCTGTGCCACCCAGAGAGGGCCCAAGGAGCTGCGGGAAACCCATTCCTGGCCAGCTCTCTCCCACTCCATTGCATGGCCATCCCCACCGTCTCGGAGAGATGCCTTTTGCTGGAGGCTACACTCTGTTACCAGCACGTGCTCAGGGAACACGTGGTGATTGAGTCTCCTCAATCCAGACCTAGAATGGGTCCCTCCATCCCAAACCCAGACCCAAACTCAGACCTGGAGATGCTCCTCTTCAACATATCCCAGGGTGCCCATTATCCCAAGGGTTCCTGCACTGATGGAGCCCATGCCCCATGTACAACCAGAAGAAACTTTATCCCAAGGTGCATCCAGCCCTTCCCAAAGAGATGGGTCTCATCCAACCCCATCAGCTGCTCTAGATCACCCCAGTCCTGCCACCCAGGAGGACACAGGCTGCTAGAAGCACCCCAGGGTTGGGACACCAGTGGTACCCAGGGAGATCTCTTGGTACTCACCGAGCGCAGGCTCTGCGCATTCCTTGTACTGCTCCGGGGTACAGAAGGGAGCATCCCCTGCATGGGAAGGACACATCCATCAGTGGGCATCAGCCACCGCTGCTGCAAGGGAGCTGGGGACCACTGGGCTCTCCTTGGGGACCACAAGGACCTCCCTTTAGCAAAGGGAACCCAGGCTGGGGATGGGTGGCAGAGGTGACTTAGAGAGGGGAAGTTCAGGTTAGAGATAAGGCAGAAGCTCTTCCCTGTGAGGGTGCTGAGGCGCTGGCACAGGGTGCCCAGAGAAGCTGTGGCTGCCCCATCCCTGGCAGTGTTCGAAGCCAGGCTGGACACAGGGGCTTGGAGCAAGCTGCTCTAGTAGAAGGTGTCCCTGCCTATGACAGGGGTTGGAGCTGGATGATCTTAAGGTCCTTTCCAACCCAAACCATTCTATGATTCTATCTGCCTGCTGCAGGGACCTTTTCTTGCAAAGAGAGGAGGGGGCTGCTGGAAATCACACCCATGGGTGTTAAGTGGGGCTAAATAGGGCAAATCAAATGACCCTCTGCCACATCTCACCCCTATTTCAGGGCATTCTGCAATGGCTGTTAGCATCTTTCTTTCCATAGGGAAGCATCCTTTAACCCGTGGTCCCCTTCCAGCTTGTTAGCACTGAATGACAGGGGCTGGGTGAAGGGAGAGGTCCCTGCTCCTCCATCCCTTGCCCCGCACACTGACCTGGCATGTGGACCATTCTGCAGTTGCAGTTTTCCACAATGTAGCGGGTCTCGCAGTCGATCCTGCAGGCCGTGATGCTGTAAACGGGAAAGAAGTCTAAGCCCATATCTGACGAGCGGCATTCACCCCACGGCGGAGGCAGGTACGTCAGCTGCAAGAGAGGGAGGAGCGGGGTGTCAGGGGGCACTGGGGACCGGCAGCGAGGATGGGGCTCAGCATCTCCTTCCTCTTGCCACAGAGAGGCCCCGGAGCACAATTTGAATGATGCCCAGAAACCAACTGTATCCTGGGCTGCATCAAAAGGAGTGAGAGCAGCAGAGAGAAGGAGGTGATCCTGTCCCTCTGCTCTCCTGAGACCCCACCTGCAGCACTGTGTGCAGTGCTGGTGTCCTCAACATAAGGAGCACATGGAGCTGTTGGAGTGAGGCCAGAGGAGGCCACAAGGATGCTCAGGGAATGAAGAACCTCTGATATGAAGACAGGCTGAGAACATTGGGGCTGTTCAGCCTGGAGAAGAGAAGCTGCGTGGGGACCTCAGAGCAGCTTTCAGTGTCCAAAGGGGGCTACAAGGATGCTGGAGAGGGACTCTTCATTAGGGACTGTAGTGATAGGACAAGGGGTGATGGGCTCAAACTGAAACAGAGGAAGTTCAGGTTAGATATAAGGAAGAAGTTCTTCCCTGTGACGGTGGTAAGGCGCTGGCACAGGGTGCCCAAAGAAGTGGTAAATGCTCCATCCTGCACTCAAGGCCAGGTTGGACAGAGCCTTGGGCAACATGGTCTAGTGTGAGGCTTTCTCTTATGAACCATTCAGTCACTAAAAACCCATAATGGGCTTAAATTGCAGCCAGGAAGAGAAAGATGAGCTGTTGGAATGAACACGGCTCGTGGTGAGAATAGTTGGGTATAGGAACAGTCTGCCTTGGAGGGGCATGAAACCTGGAAGCTAAAGGAGAGTTTGGGGAAGATCCCAGGCTTCAGAGCCTGTAGGGCTGGACAAGTTCTTCTCTAAGTTCTTCTCTAAGAAGAACTTTTCTGCATGGCAAAGAACTAGGATGCTACACATGCAGGAGCCAGCATCACCCAAGGGTGCCCAGGCTGCTCCCTGAGGGACATGAGCCTTGGCATTCCCCAAAGCTGGCTCAACCCACACTGCTGCTCAAGCTGCTTTGAAAAGCAGCAATGGCTGGGGCTATTCAGCTGCTCAGGGTGACAGGCACCAACCTCTGTGCTCAGCAGCTCCAATCTGAAGAGCAGATGTACCTACATAGGGTGTGAAGACACAGCAGGTGATGGAGGGATCCCATCTGTGGGGACCAGAGAAAGCATCAAGGATAAAAAACCCGGTTGCCAGCAATCTCAGCATCCAGAAACAGGCTCTGGATAGGATGGGTTTGAGAGCCAGCAAAGCAGCACCTTGGAATGAAAATCTCAAGAGTGCCTTCCTGACAATAGCAAAGTGCTGTTTGAAGGGGATCTTTTCTCATTTGCTTTACACTTGCAATATAATAGAGTACCAGATGCCATCACTTAGTCATCTGCGGTGGAGAAAGGAGCCCATATGTTGCCTGTTGTATGATAAAGGAGAATAAATAATTGTGGTCTCAGATGGTATCAGCTTTCTTTCAAGCACAGCTACACACAAATCTTCTAAGCCCTTTAAATTTTGGCCTGAATGAAGGTGATGGGATCCGAAAACGATGGATTCACGATCAGATATTTTATCTTACCCACTCCTTTGCTCAGCCAGCGCTGGGTTGGAGCCACGGTGCTTGTGAGCTGGCACCGTGTCCACAGGAGGTGCATGGGCTGAATGATTAATTAAAACTCTAATCAATGCAACTTCATTAACAGAGTTATGGCCTGGTTTGCAGCCAGGACCGCAAGCACTGACTACCCCATACCACAAAGCAAAGCTGGTTTGCATCTCTCTAAAAGAGTGGAGACCTCAGAGCAGCTTCCAGTGTCTGAAAGGGGCTACAGGGATGCTGGAGAAGGACTCTTCATCAGGGGCTGGAGCGACAGGACAAGGGGTGATGGGGTTAAACTGGAACAGGCTGCCTTGCCACACACACAACCCCATGCACACACACAAGTGTAACTCACTTCTCTTCGGCTCCCTGAACATACAGCAATAGGTGCAGCACAGCTCCCCTGCTGCAGGCCAAGACTTTTGCTCTCCCTCTGCTTTCTGCATCACCGATGCTCAAGAGCAGAAAAAGCTTCTTGGCACATTTAACACCGGTGGAGTTTGGGTTTTGTTTTGCTCTGCAGTATAAAAGCTTCCCCTGTTTTAGGGAAAAGCTCGTCACGTCTGGGATGGAATCCGGGAATGAAAAGTGACTCCAGGGAAGCTCCAATTTCTCCTTTCAGAAGGAAATTTCCCCAGTGAAACTCCTGGCCATGCAGCAGATCCCCATCGGGTGTGACAGAGGCACCTCGCTGCTGCCTTGCTCTATATTAATCCCTACCTCTTCCATCTCTGTATGGCAAGGCAGGATTTCTTGCCGCTGGCCATGCCTCCAGGCAGGTAACCAAAGCATCTCCCACACTCGAGGGACCAGCACTGGGAATCCGTGTGCTTCCCCCTCCATCACTGGCTTGGTGAAGCAGCAAAGGTTCCTTTGAAGTGCGACAGGCAAATCCATGCCTCTTCCTTATGGGCAAGAGCTTAGAGGCAACGCTCCCTGGGGTGGCAGGGTCGGACCCTCCCTCCCTTGAGCAAGGCAGTGAACTCGTGTCTCTCCAAGGGGCTCATCAAGGGTTATTACCCGGATCCTCCATGGTAATGACAGCTTGAAAGGCTCATCGCTTCCCTCCTGCTCTGTAATTTGCAATCAGGAGCAAGCTCTCACAGAGAGAAGCACATCATTAGGGACAGGGCTCTGCAGTGAATGGGGGGGGCCACATTCCCCAGACTCTGCCTCAGCATCCTAAGATAATTTGGTCCCAGGAAAGCTCCCATTGCATTTCCCAGGTGGTTTTGGTGAGCAGGCCCCAATGTACCAAGTCTCTGATGCAGACTGCTCTTGTCCTGACCTTTTATTCCCAATTATCTCTGAAGGCAGCTGTTCGGTAACTGTCTGTGCTCAGAACCTCAGCAGCATCGCTCGCAGGTACAAGGTGAGTGCCAGGACTGCTGCACAGCATCCTCTGAAATGCTCAGCATCATCCTTCAAAGAAGCCATTATCTAGATGCAGAGCCGGGCATGGTTTTACCCATCAAATACTGCACCTTGCAGTGGAAGACTCAAACCAAGGGACCAAACTCTTCTGCAGAGCTTCCTGTCCTGAAGAGCAACCGAGCAGGATCACAGCCTGCAGATCAGCCCCATCCTTACTCCTCTTCCCTTTCCTGCTTTGGCACAGGAGTCCTAGTGCCCTGCAAGCGCTGGGGTTAATACTCCATCCACAACAGCATCCCTCCTTAACCCCCTCCTCACCAAAATGGGGCTGCAATCTCCAGCAAAGCACTGACATCCAAAGCACTTGGCCCCAGAGAGCGACCTGAGAGACTCATTTTACCCATTTGACATCTGAATTTCCTGCCCATGATGCTAATGGGGCTGACAGAAGAGCACACTGGGGAGTCAACCCAGGAACAGGAACACACATGATTATAGAATCATGGAATGGTTTGGGTTGGAAACAACCTTATGATCATCTAATTCCAACCCCCTGCCACAAGCAGGGACACCTTCCACTGGAGCAGCTTGCTCCAAGCCCCATTCAACCTGGCCTTGAACACTGCAGGGATGAGGCAGACACAGCTTCTCTGGGCACCC
>JANHGB010011374.1:1628-49646 GCA_026283785.1 Coracopsis vasa | reverse complement strand
CATCGGTGTTATCAGTGCTGTTCCCAGGCCGAAAGTCAAAACCACAGCACTGCACCAGCTACTAAGAAAGAGAAAAATGACTGCTACTGCTGAAACCAGGACACCCGTGGTTCCCTCCCTCTAGCCTTTCCAACAGTCTGCTTTCCTCAACTTACAAACTCTCATCTCTCTTTCTTTTGTCAAACATGCTTGTATGTTTGAACTTAATTCACTATCTGCCAAATAATAGATAGTGGATTCATAGGGATTTATATTAAAATAGTGTTTTCCATCTAGATGATTACCGATGATGATATACTTTGAATCATAAATTAGGAATCAGTTCCTCAGCCAATGCTGAGCTTGCTTGAAATCAGTGGGGCTATGTTGATTTGTCTTACTTGAGGTTCATTCTTTGTTTTATGGAATTATCCTCTTCTCCATCATAGTGCAGAAGCTATTGCCAATTTAATAGATTTTAATTGTAAATAAGTCTTCTTATGTATCTCATGGTAAAGAAATACTTGTGGCATTATAACTACAGCTTATCCTATCTTGAGGCAAGGGAGTGAACTGAACAGCTTCTGAATGCCTTTCTAGGTCTATTTTCTACATTTCTGTGTTTTGAAATGTGAAACCATACTGACTATTTTCTAATTCTGTCTTAATAACATTATACATATGCAAATTTGGCAAACGTTTTCAATCTGGAAAAAAACCCAAACCAAACCAAAGAAACAGAAAAAAATGCTGGAACAATCTTCATGAGTACAAGTGGCCTAAAGAGGGTTTACATTTCAGCTGTGTAATTAGGAGCACAGCAGTGCTTTGTCCCCCAGAGCAGGGACATTGATTTAGTACTGAATTATAGTGATGCCACCTACTGTTAAAAGCTGCCACTTGGTCATTTTCTCTAGGGCTGGGATACATTTGCAATAAGTGAAAACAGTGCGGGAGTCTTAAAGCAGATCCTGACCATCAGAACATCACTGAAACTGACATGTTTTACTTTGCTCCTTTTATGGAACTATTTTAGCTTGCTCAACTGACCATATTCCCTGTAGCACAGCTAGTGTGGTATACTGCAAAGCCCTATCAATTTAGCAGCACGAGTCCTTTGTTCTAGCAAGATCTGCGATCAGGGTTTAGCACGTTCTGTGTTTCAGTGTCACCATATTGCAGTTTCAGCTCCAAAGTTAGTCAGGAAAGATGGACGGTATAATACGGCAAAAAATAGCAGATTACTAGCCTGGTGAGCCAAGACTAGCAAGCACATTCAAACCTATCAAAATCCCAGTGTGAGGGATATGACAGGTAGTTTCAAGAGTAATGATTGATGCCCAGCTCATATAGCAATGTTCCAAAACCCTAATGCTACCCTTGTTCAATTTTATTTTATAGTAGCCGTGCATGAATTACATAGCTGCCTATCCTGAGGCTTGAGAATGAGAGATTTCCCAGGGGTTATTCCAGTGAACCATTGCGAACTGGACAGATGATGGGAATCACTGTCAATAGTATTCAAGAGGCTTGAAGGCCACACCCTATCTTTTGTGAGGAAGATTTATCACCAAACTGCAGAATAGTTTTTCCCAAAGAACATATTCTCCATTAACAAAAGCTAACAACATAGATATCATAAAGTAGTGAAGTGGTTTCTCAGGATCCCACAGCATGATTCTTATACAAATACAAGCCAGAACTATATTTCTGTTCCTGTCCAGAGCTCAACACCTCCGAAGGCCAAAGACATTGGCAAGTACTCATGTCAGAGATAGGAGCAAGTTTTAAAGCTAAGATTTTTATATACAAATATTTCTATATTTCAGGGAGATTTTAGAAAATCAGTATCTAAGGAAATTTTAATTTTAGTTGTGAAGTCTTACAGACAAATGTTATTGTCATATGTTTGAAGTTTTGACTGTAATCCTCAGAGGAAGAACTCTGATAATAATCACTGAACGCTGATCAACTCTAATGAAATTCCAAAACCTTCAGCTTGTCAGAGTGCCACCAAATTTTTATTGTAATTATAAAGGTGTTACTTTTAACCTGATAATAGAATTTCAATTGTAACTATAATTTCAAATAACTTCATAATTTGCGAGTAGTACATGGAAAAGATGCAAGCAAATGGATTAAAAAATGTTAATGGTGACTTGGAAGGTGAATTCTCCTAGAATTTTTTGATAGATAAACAGATTAACTTACATCTTATTTAGGAGGACTTCAGGATTTTCTCTTCTGCAGATAGAGAGTATGAGAAATACTGAGCAAAGCTTCTAGGATATAAAGATGAGATGAAATATAATCACTTTGTATATAATACCCGTAGAAAACAGAATGGTGCAGTTCACATCTTCCTAAGATCACATTCAGTTACCTTCCAGGACAAGAAGAAAAAGATAGGAGGAATATGGGTGGGGGTTTTATTAAATTATCTTTTTATTCAAAAAATGTGTCTTTCACTCCCTTCAAGTCTTTGTTTAGTGCTAGTGTTTCAGCTGAGCTCAATAAAGGAGTTGATGAGCAATAAACGCCTCTCAGTTTGGTAAGCAGTTTGAGCACTGGTTGCTGCTGGAGAAAACTAGGGTTTTGCAAACTGCTTAAAATAAAGAAAAAAATCAGAATGGTCTTTTAAAGCTACAGAAGGAGCAGCAGAGTCACGATTATTCTGAAGTGATCACCAAATCCATTGTGTTGTTATCGCTTATGAAACACTTGAGCTCTGTTAAAGTACCAACGATTCATTTCTAGTAATTCCTGCATAATTTAAGTGACAGACTGGGATGCAAAGCATTTCAGCTTGTCATTCTTTCCCTACTCATACTAAGGTGCTTTAATGCAGAGAAGGGAAAAAAATACTAAATACATTGGACTCAGCATTTTTTATGGACTCTTTAATAAATATATAAAAGGGTATTCATAAAGGCTGCTAATTGTACACACATTGCACTGACTAGTGGTTGTAAAAAATGTTGTTTACGTTTTATATCAACTCATTGTAAAGCAGGGATCATTAGTGTGAAAGCAATGCGCTTAATATATAAACCCCTTCTCCATCAGTTCTACAGAGGAGACTTCAGAACGAGTTAGGTTGTACTGTGGCCTTTGAAATAAGGTAGGTAAATTCATGTCCTAGTTTACTTTGTGATAACTTGTGGTAATTTGCATACAGATATGGATTATGGATCACAGGTAATGTATTTCATGGAAGAATGTCCATCCCATCATCCCTCTACAATACTGGGTTGTTTTATTACTTTCTTGTGAAGCAATGGCTGCCAAATGTGGATCAGCAGAATTCTGAAGTGCACAAAAATGCATTTATGTATGAATTATGATTCCTTCTGGCCTGTTCCTGTAGTTCTCACTTGAAGAGAAAACGTGGAAACAGCTTTTTCTGAATAACAGCTACAAAGCTGAACCAAATGTTCATCTTACATTTAAACAAAACTATGTGTTAATCTCATTTGGATATAAGAAACATGTAATGAGCCTATACAATCTATTATACTTGAAAGGACAGATTTACTGGTGCATACTGGTTGTTCAACAGCATTTCAACAATGCCATTAAAACCATATTTAAAGCTATTCAATGTTATTGGAATGGCATAAAGTGGGTAGAGCACATTAGTCAATTTGTCATTAATCCAGCAAAAATACATTAGTGATGTTTTCCTTTTTTTCCTGTAGAGCACTTTAAGTGGATGTGATTTTAGTTCATAAGAAATATTAGCAGAAAGACCGTATCTGGTATGATTTCTCAGAGCTTAATTCCTGAGTGTTTTGCCCACACACATTATTTATGTGAACAATGGAGTCAGCTAGCAATTAGAGAAAAAAGTAAATAAGCCAATTCAATGTGACTGGAAAGAAAACAAGACGAGTTTTATGAGTTCCAGTTGCTGAACCTTAGCAGAGGTTAAATTGTTCAAAACAGACTTTTCACAAGCTTATCTTCTCCAAAGTTGGTCTCTATTTTTACATCAGAATCAGTGGGTCTAATGAAAAAGCTCCCTCCAAATTCTGTTTCATACAAAACTGGTTACACTGCAGAGTCAAGTGTTCACAAAATTCTCTCACAAAAGCAAGGTTTTCCGTTGCTGAATTGTTTATTTTTCCATAATAAACAAGACTGGGGTATTTTATTATTTTCCTCTGTTCCCAGACTTGTAAATGAGATTGCAAATATGCACAATTTGAAAACCCCAGTAACTCTGGCGTCTCCAAAGAGCTACTGCTAATGGTTAACTTCTTCATAGGTGTGAACAGTCAGTGGCTGAAAATGAGCTTTTCATGTACTCTAGCTTTTAGTTTGATGAAAACAGCATGGAAGACATACTTATGGTGTTTTCCACCATAAAAGAAAACTTGAGACTGAAAGCTGAATAGTGCAACATATCTGCAGGCTAATGTGGAAAGCAGTGACATGGTGAGACTTATAAAGAAAGATTTTATACATTTTAATATTCTGAGCCTGTTTGTGACTAGAATAACAGTAATACAAGTGTCACCATATTCCCTTCTGGCAAGACAGGAGGTTCTTGACAAGAGTAAGTAAAAAAGTACCTTTCACATTTTTCTGTTATGGAGATCACTTCTGAGAAGGTGGTCTTCTTTATAAACTATGCAAGTTGGAAAGAATAAAGGATAATTTCTTAACAGAGTCTTATCAGAAAAGTAACCCTTTCCTCTCCCAGTAGAAAAAAGCCTTATAACACTAGTTCAGAAAAAATTCAGTCACTAGTTCAGAAAAAATTCAGTGGTAACTTCAACTCAAATGTGTAACAAGACAGACACATGAAAGCTGCTCATAGAAGAGTTTTACCACCATCTCTCTGTCGTGGGAACACTGAAGGGTGGCCAAAAGGAAATGACAAGCAGAAGAACAATATATCCTTTCAGAAAAAAAGGAAAATCTACCACTTCCAAAACATACTCATCATACATTAAGAAAGCAAGAAAGATAAAAGAGCTAAGAGAAAAGTCTGTGATATTCTAAATAGAACACAAATAATAGGTGCCCATAGAAAGTGGAAAGAATTCTTAATAGTAAAAAAAAATTGGAAACATGATTTCCACTGATATAAACACAACCAAACACTGCAGTTTCATCCATTAGTGTTAATTTAAAAACAAATAAAGCCAGAAACTCCGTGGGTGAGACTGAGTTGAGGAAAATGTGCCCAACTAGTCATCTTTCTATGCATGAAGTCCTTAATAAAAAAAGTCAGCCCAAGTGAGAACCACGTTGATCTTTACTTAATTCAAAAATACGCCAGACATAGCATGTGCTGCACTTGCTATTTTGGCAGTGAGTTAGCACAAGGGCAGGAAACTATCCCGATTATGGCAATGAGGTTGGTTTTTGTATCAGGTTTGCTGAAGTTTGTTTTTTGTTAAACAAACAAACAAACCCCAAACAGCAGAACAATAACAAGGAATCTTTTGTCTGTTTCCACAGTCAACATTCTTGGATTCATCCAAACAAAACAGAAAATCTCCAGCCACCTTTTTTGAGAAAGAAGCCATGTGAAAAACTATTGCATCCACGCTCAAACTATGCTAATTCCTTTCCCTCTGTGCAGCTTCCCTTTACTATGGCACCTGAACCGTTATCCATGATTATTCCCTGACTTACCCTGGTTATGTGTGACAAACTGGAAGAATAGCCAAACTAGTGACATATAAGAAGTTTCAAGATTTGAGCCAGTCAGTCCGCTTAACCTGTTCCAAGGAAGACCTTTGCAGAAAATAATTAACCAGGCTTTGTTTTGCATGGCTGAACTGTAGACCTAGAAAAGCCATATATGAATAGACATACTAGAACTGGATGCTGGCAAAATAATACTCTGCCCCAGAAAAAGGATTGGCTTTTTTTCCCCCTTTGAAGAAATCAGATGACAAAATCATGGACCTCTCAACCTATGCTGAACTGAAAAGTAGACAATGTCACTAATATGCTAACATTATCACAAGAATTGTTACTAATTGTGATTTGCTCTTATTATTGTATGGCCAAATACTGTACAAAAAACACAAAAAGGCAGCTTCTGTCATCAGTATATTCCACCTGCAAGTAATGTATTTCTCTAGTCGTTGCTGCTGGTAGGGTTTTCCCTGTGTGCTTCAGTGCTGGAGAAGTCATACTCCTTACCCACTAGCTATGCAAGATTTTCTTTCAGCCTATGTGGCAGCAATTTAAGCTGGCAGAATGGTATATGATTCACTGTGTGCATGAGAAATCTCACAGCTCTGACCCAGTGTGGATATCTTTAAAAACCAGCATGTACAGTACTCCATAGATCTCATTACCATAATTAGTTCTATTATGGTACTGTCTAAAAGTTTCAGCTGAGCATGGGGCCATTATTGTTCCATGCATTGTGTGAGCATGAAAGATACAGTTCATGCTTTAACAAGCTTAGTGTCTGAATACAAAAGGCAGACAAAAGGAGAGAGAGGAAGAAACGGCACAGTTTAAGTAACTTAACTAAAGTGTCACTCATGGTTGGAGGGCTGGGTCTGGTATTAGAGTCTAGATCTCCTGCCTTAATTTGATGCTTTATCTATTTGTATGCATTCCTTCTTCTAAATTATCCATGGTGCATTATTCCATAATTTTTTTGCACTTGTGTTCTTTGTATGAATACCTGGTTCATTCCTTGCTCAGCCACTCTCTAATGAAGAAAGAGCTAGTTTCCCCAGACATTGAAGATCATATATTAGGTCAGATTCCTCCATCTCAGCTGGCATCCTTAAGACTTTCCACTTCTTTTTCTTCTCTGGATATATTATTTATATCAGTATGTCTTTCTGCCAGCCAGTTCAAAGATTATTTTAAAAGCTTGACCTACAAAGCAGCAGTTTCCTGTGCTGCTGAAAAGCAATTTAGAAGCTCAAGTACCAGAGATAGTATGCAGGAATTGGCCGCCTAAAAAGTTTGACCCATAGGTGCTTTCATAGCATTAAATTCATGCTTATGAAAATTGGCAACGCAAAGCTATGCCTTTATAAAACAGGGTAATATATAGCTATCTGCATAACGTGGATATTTTAAGACTTAGTGCATCAATGTTCATAAGTATTAGGACTTTGAGGGCAGATGGTAATGGCAAATTTATATTTTACTGCAAATTTGTTTTACTAGCAAATTCCCAATTAGCTGTATGTATGAAATAATGATTCCTATTTTTATCAAGATTTTTTCCTGTTTCTAGTGGCAGGCACTACAACAGTTTTAAGTCAATTAGTTTGTCCTGGTAGCTGATTTCTCAACAAAATGCATTTGCATCCATTATGCTAACAGAGAAAAGAAGTCTCAGGGTCAGTGGAATGCTAAATCCTCTGAGTTTTGTATCTCTGGCTTTGTAACAAGCAAGATTTTCTTCTGCAAACTTTTCTTTAGGTGGACTTCTGAATATACGTTGAAGAGGACATGGAGAGGAACAGGCAGGTATCATTCTTGTGATGATGAACTGATGCTGGTTGACCTATTCCTAGGCAATCTGCAATAATTTTTGTCGGTGGCTTGGAACTGGCAAAACCAAGATGAAAATTAAGTTTAACTGAAATAATTTGGGATATTGTAGCTTGAAATGGCAGGGCTTTGGGTGGGCCAGGATGGCAAAGTTGTACTTGCAATGTACTTGAATCCAGTCAGCCTGTTTGTAATTTTATTTCCTGAGGAGAACTCCTAAATGCTCACAGATTTAAATAAATGTAAGTAACTGCATGCCTAATTCCTTGCACAATTGACTCAAAATGCACCGCCTATTAGCTGAATTGATACATACCTGTCAAATACTGCTTTGGTGTTGTTTTTCCATGCAAATAGAACTCTAGGCCATAAATCAGATTGTTGGTGTGCAATTTTCCTAAGTACATGTCTGGTGTCATTAAACAAACAAAGAAGTAATACACCAGGTTGGAGGAAAGAAGTAAAGAACAGTACATTGTTTTAAGAACACCACACAATCTGAAACAACAATTAACGATCTACTTTCTTTTAATGATTGCCCTTAAAGATATTGTTGACTGGACTGGTATCCTTTTTCCCTTGCCTCCCTGTGGCTTGTCCTGTTACTCTTTTGTTACAACCTTCTAAGTAATCTGTCTTACATTTCTTGTTTTTACACAATGGGTGAAGTGCAGTTTAATGAATAAGAATATGTCTAGCTTTATGATCCATTCTGTCAATGATGAGATCCTCTCATACTCCTTGCATTTTCTCTCCTATGTTTTGCTTGCTTTGTGGAATTACAATGTGTCTGTGGAGCAGATATGTCTTCTTACAATATATGTTGAAGTAAGGCAGGACCTAGCTTTACTGAAGCCAATAGGTGCTGATACAATACCAAAGCATCAGGTCTTAGTGAAGAATCATAGTAAGATTTAAAGCTGAAACTGGAAATTACAGTGCATGAGATTTAATATTTTTACTTATGTAGAATCACTCTGAAGTGGGTAGAAAAACATCAGAGGAGGGAGTTTAAAGGAACCTAGCTGAACACTTTGATATTGAAAGCAGAAACTTGGCTGTTCAGAGGAGCTTGAGACCATCGTTTCCTCAACATATTTCAGTGGGAGAGATCTCTTGGGAATTCAGGATGTCAAAACCTCTTATTTCTGGGTCTACTAGTCAGGACTGTGCCTACCTATTAACCTTTTTAATGTTGTTTATATAACAGTGCTTCATGGTAGATTTAGGGCAAACAATAAAGGAAATGTCAGCTAATACCATAAAAGTGATTAAACTTTTAGATCAAAGGCTTTGTCAAGTATTCTGCATCAAAATCAGTACTTCTACTGACTTGGCAACCTTGGGTGAGGCATGTGGTGTGTATGTCAGATGTCAGGCTCCCAAATCTCCTTTTCATTGACAAACAAATTGTGCTGAACAGCTGAGCTGTAGACCAATGAACCAGATAATATAAGGTTATGTGCAAGCGCAATTTTCAGTTATAAAGCACAAAATCTTCTGGGTCAGAACATATGTGCTGATATCATCAAAACCTATCAACAAAACCGGAACAACATTGTGTGATGCAAGTCAGAAGAATTCAGTATAGTGAATTCAGAAAAATGCTATTTTCACATGTGTAGACTATTGTTAGAATCACCCTTATTACTTATCAATGAACATAAATTAGTTGGATCTTTGTACACAGAATAATTTGAAACAATGCCGTTCTGAAGTGTCACTATTGTGGCCTTTCTCTGAACTTGCACTAAATTTGCCTAGATATGTATTCTCTTATTGTTTAAGCAAAAGGTGGAACAAGAACTTCAAATCAGGTTTGCAGACAACTTGACACACAGATCTAGCAAGCAAATAGGATTTTCAGGCACAAACGCTAACATTTATCCATGATCAAGCTAAATCAGGTTTGTGCTATGTTGTTTGCCTCCACTGTTTTAATATGCATGTACTGTAGCATCTGAAAGCACTGTCATTTTCTCTTCTGTCCTATTCTCCTCACCACCATATTTGAATGTATTCTTGAAATTTGTTGAATAATATGACTATATTTTCCTGGGTTGTTTTTTGTTTTTTTTTTTTTTTTTTTTCTGTTCTTTTAATTTCTCCCCAGGGATAGAAGCCTGTCCAGTTGCCCATTTGGAGGTCACCTAGTCCGTCTTCCTGGCAGTGGTACTACTGCCAACACTGGATTGTTGTTTTGTCCACTCAGAGTTTTATCTCCAAAGATGGTGATATTGCAGCCTGTTCAGACACCCTGTTCCAGAGATGCATTGTTTTTCCAGGGCAAGTGTTTTTTCCTCTGTCCACCCTGAAGCCACAGTTTGGCCATTACCCACTGTTACACTACCTGGTGTTACTCAGCACCACTTGGCTCCATTGTCCTTGTATCTGCCCTTCAAACAGTAACAGATTTCAAGCAAACACCTCTCAGCCTTCTTTTGCAGACTAATCAAGCCCAGCACCACCAGCCTTCCTGTGTAGATCATATAGCCTATGCCCCACTGCCGTGGTTGCTGTCTGCTGGATCCTCTGCAATTTCACCATTTCATTCATGAATTGGTGGGGACAAAAAATGGGCATAGCAGTCCATCTGGGGCATCACCAGTACTGAATGTACGTATAAAAATAATGTATGTGTACCCATATGTTGCTATGCTTTTATGTGACACAAGACAAGATCAAAAAAGCACCTTCTTTTTAGAAAGAAAGTGGTGAATTTTGGACTTGCTCTGTAGCTGTAATGTAAGATAGTTACAGAGTATATGCCTAGCCCCAATAGCATTTGTCCCGTTCTCAAGGAGGTTTACCTGAATTCTAGAAAACTCTGTTGTTCCAAGAGTAGCCAAGATGGTGACCATATTTGTTTTCCCAGTGTGTTTGTCAAACTTATAGTAATACTAAGCTACTTGAAGGTAAGGACTGTAAATTTAAGAAGGGGAAAATCTTATGCATGTTAGCAAGCTGACCTAAGGTAGTAACAATGGAAATCAGAATAAAGCATCTCCAGAAAAGCATCTGAGTACAGGAGTCATACTGGAAAGGTACTCATTTGTAAATATCCCAATATACAAAATGTGTTTTAACATTCATATTTCCTTTTCTCTTCCTATGGTTTAAAGTTTGTGTAGTGAAGAACTATAGAGATGGATAAGATAAAGGTATTTGACCTTCCTGGATGCATTGCTTTCCTCTCTGGGCTCTCATTCTGTCTTTAATATACAGCCAAATGATTACCTGCGCTTGAATTTTATTTATTAGGGAAAGACCAAGGTTAGGTTAGTCCTGCTATTTGTAATACGGTAGATTCAACATAATTACACAAAATGAGATGACCAGGGAGATTGGGAAAAAAATTCTCCCCTCCCTTCCCTGCTCCCGTCATACTTGGTGCCATTAAATACAGAACCTTTCAGAAGAGATCATTGCTTGTTTGATGCAGTGGATGGAAATTCTCATTTCAATCAGGTAGTGAACCTTCAAAGGAAAGGATGATCAGGAGGAATGGGAGAGACCTTGATATATCAAAACAAGCCTTTAAATAATAAACACACTTCAAACCCAGGGCTTATCCTGCATATAAAGCATGAGAACTATAAGCAATTCAATGTAAGAGATATTTATAAGGCTATTTCCTATGCAGCACAAAACTGGCTACTTTTATACTCGTACATAAGGTATATTTTCATCATGAACCACAAATAAATAGTTTCTCTTCTCATGAATCCAAAAGAGGATTTGTAGTTTTAGTCCCATATTTTGGCACAGAAAATTGACACCTTTTTGAAACTGCCAGCATAATAATAGGTAGAAAGAATCTAGACACCATGAATCTTCTCAGTACACTTAATGGGTTTTGTCTGTCCTCTCTGTATCTCCAGCCCAGCTAGTTCAGAATAAAGAAATGTGAAGCATTCTAATATCTTTTCTCTCTCTCGCTCTCTCTCAGTGAAAGTTAAAGAAGTCAAGGAGAGACTTGCCGCTGACTTCAGAGTACTTTTGGATTGTGTCCAGACCAACTGGGTAACCTTCTTGGACAACCTGCGGAGATTACAGATACAGATTCTCCTATGCACCACTGTAGGTAGAAAACTGTTGACTAGACAAGCAAAATTAGGTCTTGTTTCTTAATTTTGTTAAATTCCCACAGCTTCCTTCAAACTACATAAAAGAAAAACATGTATCAAATGTACCCAACTTGTGGTCCAGGACCTTTTTCAAAAACATTCTACATGTAAGAAGAAATTTCTTTGTGCCCCTTACATATGCACAAACTGGGTGTCAATTGGAAGGCAATAGCTGGAATGTGATTGTAAGCTATTATGATAAGTCACAGCAAGAGATCCTTAGTTAAGTGGGCTTCAAATACGGAATAGGTACAGATTTAGAGGAGATTTAAAGGCTTATAAAGAGTACATATGCCCCAAGCAAAAATACTGGATTGACCTGAGGAATTTCTCCTATGAAGGAAGAAAATATATGTTGGATGTCAAGGTCAGCATAAATGGAAGTATGTAAGTGCAGGGCATCAATAGCTTCATAGATTATTCATGTGGAAAAAGAATAAAGGAACATCGAGGATAGGCTTTGAAAATGAATATGGGAAGATTTTTGCTATATGAAATGGAAAGAGGGATCATGATGTGAGGTACCATGACAGAAGTGAGTGATCCAAGCAGTGGATATTTTTGCATCCCCATTCTCAATCACCTAAAAGGGAGAGGAAAACAAGATTATCAAACCCATTAGAAAGAGTTTCTTTATCAAGTTTCAATCACCCCAGTTTCCTGTTGGCTCAGTTTTTATTATCCATGAGAAGCAATGGCTATTGGATGCACTCCAGGTTGGTGCTTCTGTAATTTCAGCAGAGCAGTAAAAATAGAGTGAAAGAAAGAAAAATTGATTATGACTTGAAGGCTGGATATACAAAGCTGACAAAATATTCAGGGATATTCACACCTCCTAACTTTAGACTTAGTAACTCTAAATCCCAGCTAGGAAATTAGGCTGTAGAAAGGTCAGCAGACTTCTCTAGTTTTTTCAAATGATGATTCAGAGAACATGAGGTACTTTCCTGTTTGTTTTGCCCTCACAAGAAACTTTGACTAGCTAATATGTCTATCGGTTTTACAGTAGCAATCTAAGGTAGGTGATGTGAACTCTTTCCAAGCCTCTATTTCATGCTGCATCCATAGGCGTATGGTTTTTATTCAGATCAGATATTACTTACTGCATTTTGTTCTCACTGAGTATAGAGGCAAAGAATTCATAGCATGCGTTTTGTCTTCTTAAATTAGTAGATTAGCTGCAGAAACAAGTTTTGTTGAGACATTCAGACATATTGATTTGCCAAACTGAACAGAAAACCACACAGATTAATGTACGAACAACACACACTGAAGAATGAAAATCGGCATGGAAGATATTTTCCTCCTGGGCTATTTTTGGAGAACTATCTCTATTCCTCCAGACAATATTCTGTGGCGTGCATTCTTCTCACTATGACATGGACCGTTACACTGGCATAAGCTATTTTGTACTATTAGTCTAGGTCGACACCAAACTAAATGAGAGAAGTTGGACCTATATTATCTTGAATTTTATTAATTAAAATTTAATTAATATCAACCTCCCTGCCTTCCTGCTGCCACAGCCCTAAATCACAATTACAAGGAAAATCATAAGACTACCATCTTTCTCTCTCTTTTCCTCCCACCAGAGTATTAAATTAGTTACACAGACAGACATTCTCCAGTAGGAAAGTCTGAGAAAACCAGTAACTCAGTATCTAGGATCCTTTTTTTCTGGTGTACAAACCCCATGTTTTAATTCCTAGCATGCACAAAGCAAAACAACACTACAGTAGATCCAACTTCCTCTTTAAAAGGCTCAGATTTGTCCTAAGTGGGAAATAGGTTGATTTAAAAACTACTATTTGAGTGAAGGGGAATATTTGATGGATCTGAACTACACTATTCAGACTTTTTTGTGTTTTCCTTTAAAGACCTACAAATTATATAAAAATAGTGATTTGTCAACAACATGGCACCAGGATATAGAGCTGTTTGTTGTAACACACACACATTTCTAAATAAAACCAGATCTGAGTCAATCTTGCTTTCACCACTTTCACCCCTAGAATTTAGCTAAGAGCCATAGAGCAAAGGCGATTTTCCAATGACATCATATTTTGGAGCACAATACAAGATTTTTTGCAGAGGAAAAGACACAGGGAGACTCAGCTGAGCATTTTACTGCATGAGAGCATAAAAAAAAAAAAAAGAAGTGGATTTTCTGTATTGAAAGAAGAGCTTTGGGCTTGCAAGACTTGGAAAAGCCCTTTTTATTAAGAAAAGTAATCCCTTTTTATTGTATTGCAGAATCCTATCATCCAGGGTGCAGCAAACAGATCCAGCTCCACAGCAGGAGGGGCACTGGCTTCCTGGGCAACCTTCATTGTGGCTGTCTGCAGACAAGTAGCACCCTGGGAAGATTGGGAATACCAGAAAAAGGCAGGATTGCTTTCACATGACATGCAGTTGGCTGCACATTCAATAGACTAACACAAGGGAAGAGGGTGTAGGTCCTTCAAGTGATGTTGGCTGCATAGGTGGTACCTGGCCTGTTGGCAATGATGTATCACATAGCTGTTTCAGGAGGCACTCAAGAATGGTGCCTCCTTGCTGCCCCCTTATGTGCCTGAAAGAGCCCTCATCAGGTGACCTGCCTGCAGGTGGTCCATCATATTTGAACAGGGACAGATGGGAACTAGATGCCAGAAGGATTCAGTCTTGAGATTCACTCCCTGCTTGGGTGTGAGGGACTGTCAAGGATTTAATGTCCCTTCAGAGAAAAATTGAACACTCCCAATGTTCATTAATAGCACAGATGGGAAAGCAACTTCTGCCTACCTATATTGCCTTAGGACAGAAGCCAGCAGTTCAGTCATGAATCATTGCAGTCCAGTGGGTTTGCTAAGTAATTCCAAGGAGCAACCTTCCTGCTACATCTACAAGATCTTCTGCAGCTATACCTGACACTGTTCTGGAGGTCACAGAATGACATGGCTTGTCTCTTTAAAAGAGCATTTGGGAGCTGAACACAGGCTAAAGTTCAGCCACTTAAGCTCAAGCAATGCTGAATGATGCCTGTCTGTGGAAGACAACGTAGACAAGTCCCTTTTGATGTCAACTTCAAAACCCCTTCAGTTTGCAATTTCTCTACTATATTTTTTACTTTTGTCCCTATAACTATCTATAGAGGAAAGCAAAAAAGAAGAGAGGGAAAGAATTTTTTTCTTTTTTTTTTTTTTTTTTTAATGGACATTCATTTATTTTAAAAACTTTTAGTTCTCTCATTAATATTGCTTGAAACTCAGAAACCAGAACACAGTATTAATGCAGTAGCAACACCCCTCCCCCCCCCAACAACAACTTCAACTTGTGAAGAATATTAGTTAGTTCAGGGAATAAGAAATATGACATCATTATTCTGAAGGTATAAAAAACATGCAAAAGAATAATGAATGCAAACCTACATTTTTTCCAGTACTAAAAATAATGCTTGGTATTCTAGCATTAGGCAGCCAGACAGTGTTCTGCAAGATGCTTGGCAAAAGCTCTTATTCAAGGTACGTACAACACTCACATTGTGGTTGATACGAGATTAATGTCAGCGTTCCTTCTTCAGCAGAAGACTTCCATTCAAAAATCAGACTGCTAAAGAAAAAATATGCAAATGGTAAACAATTATTAAAATGTGATTGATTATACAAGGCTACAATTAAATAGGAAGAAATTACATTTTAAAACTTGTTTTGAATCTCATTTCAGTATTTAAGATATTTGTTTCTTTTTGCATTTCTCTCATGAAAAAGATATTTAATGTACTTTCTTGGCTTATCAGTGAACAGAGCTCCTTTTGCACTTTACCCACATGAGCACAGAACTGCAAAAGCTGTCCTATAAAATAAATTCTAAGTGCAGGAAACAGAAAATGAATGTGAGCAATTCCATTAAATCATTTTATTAATTAATCATAAACAACCCTGCATTAAAAATGCAGGATCAGGCCCTCTAGGTTTGGTATGCAGCAGACACAGCTTACACAAATTTGTCAGCTGAGTTTTCTAATGATATTAATTGCTAAATGTTATCTCTCCACTTATAAACAGACAAATGCATAACAGTGTATGTACAGGACCAGGAAGAACTTTTCATTTAAATTCCAACATCATGAGGAACATTTTCCTGAGTGATTTTAGTCTGTTCAGTGGACTAATGATTGTGTTGAAGCAAAATCTGCTTCTGCTTCATTGATAACAACAGTTTTGGTGTTTTTTTCCTAACTTTCTGAGTAAAACATTTTAATGAAGCTCACTATGCCTGGTAATTTTCTATCAATGCACATCCATCACAAAGCTTTGCTCTGAGGCTTGTGCTTTCCTGCTCTGCTGCTTGTTGTATTGCGGGAGTTCAGCAAATGTCTACTTGAGCAGATCAAAGCGTAATCTTGGCTTTCGCTGCTTCTCTGTGGTTTCTGGTGCTTATGTTAATCCTACTTAAACTAAGTGGCCAGAGATTTGGGAGATTTGAAATACAAAATAAATTCTAACCTTGAGATGGATTAGGGTTGTCAGATGACACAGAACTGTCATGTAATACTAACATTATGAAAACAAGAGCTGGAAGTACTGGTTTAGTGTAGCTGACAATGGGGATTTATCCTAAGAGAGACAAGGATGTGTTTGATTAAAGCAGCTCCTTAGTGAATACGTAGCCTGAATGCCTTGCAAGGTTATTGATCATGTATCTTAAGTCAAAGATACAGCTTTTTCTCCAGGAGATTTGTTTTTTTTCACCGAGTAAACATAATACTCTTCAGAACATGGATACAGTGTTTCACAAAAGCACTTTATTTTGTATGATAAGGAAAGGATTATCTTGCATTATAATTACGCATCTATGACTTTTCCTTCAGAAAGTCTGCTTGTCTTGCAAGCTATTTTCAAACAATAATGAAGCTTTGTAGCTAAAACTCATTTACCAGGATCCAATGGGGCAATCTTCTAAGCCTCACAAAGTGGAGATAAGACTGGATTTGCTCTTGTCCATTCTTTCAGAGGGCAGGGACACCTTGACAGCATAGGATGTGGGTCTAATTTATGGTTGAATTAGTGGTCAGAGGGTGGTTTGTAGCCATATGTTATCGTGTGGCTCAGCAGAGACCACCCTCAGGAAAAGAAAAGGTTTGTGAATGTCTTGAAAATATTTCCAGGCCTATATATTTTTAATTCTCAAAAGGTTTTTCAGTGTTTTTTAACACAGGTTTTTGTAGTAACATCCCATTTTGACATGGAAACATTTTCTGTGACCAATAGTTACAAGGTCCTGTTTGTCAGAGAAGAGCTAAGTTTGGTGTATTGTCAACTAGTGGAAATCAGTGTCCACTATTGACTTAAACCTCTTCTGGAAGCCTGGGCAGTTGTCACTTTCCCTGTTGTCCTCCTCAGAAATGACAAGGTATATGACAGCTAAAACAGTGATCCCCCAGCCCTTCCTGCCCCTATTTTGTGCTGCAGTGGCACCTATGAGCTTACCAAACCACACAAACAAGGGACAGGAGGGTGGTCACCCTCCCAAAGACCTTAAAATAGGCACAAATTTGGACTGAATAGTCCCTCCTACAACCCCATTTAATCCACTTCTAACCTTGGATTCATGGGTTCAGAGAGGGGTAAACTCAGGGAGTTGAAGCAAGAAAGGCAAGGCAAGAGAGAGACCCTGAACACACCCCAGTTCTGTGTCTGCTGCAGCACATTACCTTTCCCAAACATGAGCACAAGCTCTTCCAGCTAATGCTTTGGGATGCCAAGTTGGTATCTGTCCACTTTCCACCTTAAGAGCGAAGGCAGGGAAAGAAGCAGAGCTGGGGACCTCTGCCACATCACATCTACAGTGTGGAAGCACAAGGGCTAAGGAATCACCTTCTGTGAATGGTATGCACGTGACTAGATTTTCTAGGTTTGGTGGGAGAACAAAGAATTGGAAATTAAAAGACAAAGCAAAATATGGCAGAATACATGCGAAATTATTTTACAATGTATTTGCAGCTATGTTCTTACTCGCAAAATAGTTTGAGAATGAACTAGGTAAGTATTTTCTTTTTTTTTTTTTAAGCTTTTGTCATCTCCTCCCCAGTATTCTTTATTGATACTCTTTTTTGTATGAATAAATACTAAGTCGGAAATATTTCACTTGATGGTATTTATGCATCCTTAGTTCCTGGTACAAAATCTGACCAATGAATCATTACCAAGCTGTACTGGGGAAGCGACAATGCTAAAAAGACAACTGTCTTTATTGATCCTACCTCTCTTCTTCTCCAGACTGCAGGAACAAAAAGTATTTAAGTCATGTTTGCTAACCCATTAATATCCTTTAAGGAGCTGTTACAACCTCATGTAGGCAGAGAAAATCATACTGCAAAAGATGTAATGTGGTCATGATCAATTAGGCATGAGATTTACACTCAAGGTCCAGGACCACACATTTCTCAATCTAACATAACTCTCATAATTTCACAGAGAAGGGAACATTATAGTGACAAGTATCAATATGGTGAAAAAAATTTATTTTATAATGACAAAACCCCTTTTATGTCAGCTAAGATGAAAATCATGGCAGTCAGAGATGCAGGCCCAAACACCACATTCCTCTGAAAATTTGGGCAAGCTGTCAATACTTTCAGCCTTTATGTCTCCATTTTCAAGTGTAAATAATAACAGCTTTCAAATGTGACTGGTCTAGTCAAATATTAACTTCTATTCATACACTTGGAAAACAGACCAACAATTAAGGGTATTTTCCAAAAATCACCTAAGTCAGTGGAGATTCCAATTGGTCATCTGGAATTAAAACCAACTCCCATGTTATGAGTCAGACCTCAAGAATGAACACAATTTGAACTATACTTGTGAATCACATTCCCTTCCATGGAGTATATCAGAAAGAAATTATTGAAAAAAGATGATAATGCACTTTTAGATAATTTATTTACAACATGCCCTTCAACTAGCTTTGCTTACAAGGATTAATTACTGACTTACTTTAAGGATGAAAAGCTTGGTAAAAGGTATAATTAATTGCTACAGCTAAAATTTTCTTGTCGCTTATTCATGTGATATAGCATGTCTAATTTTAGTTCTTAGAATAAGAAAAATATGCTATTTATACTGTAATAGATACATGCAATCTGTAGTTGAGGTTATATTCTAAAATATACTTAATATAGGGCATACTTCTTTGCTTTAATTTGAGGGCAAGGCTTGCACTAATTGTAACAGGTAGGTTTAAGTCTTAGGTGGAAATGGCCTTTCCATGTGAGATTTCAAATTATATTAGTTTCAGGCTTTTTGAAGTATCTATGTAGCTTTTGTTTGATGTCTTTTTATACATTTTTAAAGGATATTTTTTGAAATGTGTACATGGCTGAAATCTTTGCATCTGTCAGCTTTTTTTTTCTTTTTTTGTCGTCTGTTATCTTTTACATCAGTTTTTCTTTTTTTTCTTTCTTTCTTTAATGAGTCTTCCAGTTTTAGCGGAGCAAAATAAAAGTGAAGTAAAATAAACCCCACAAGACCACCTTATGCAGCAACTGCCACCAAGTTTTACATTTCATCCCACCTTCTTTTTTCCTTATTTATATATATGGAAACATGCAAGTGTTTTGGATTTTAAATTTTCAGTCTTATGTGATCCAACATGTGGTATCTTATGGAGCACCAGTAGTTTGTATTTTATATCTGATTACCTTCCCTTTAGAAATGCTGATAGAAATGGAATGTAAATCTCTCCTATGCAATGGACAGATGATACTGAAATCATGTAGAGATTGTAAGATAAAAGGAAATTACCAGTGAGTATACCTTGGTAGCAGGTTAGGTACTTCCGATAAATGAGAAGACACAATTTTGTTGCTACTTCTTAGGATTTTATTTACAGGCTGCCAAAGAACACATTCTACAACTGCAGTTTTGACTCCCACTTGTAATATTAATCTTTCATGATCCTCTTTGAGAAACTTCCTTTCTCATCACAATTGACTGTGATGCCAGATGAAGAGAAACACAGTCCAGGAAGAATTTTATGATTAAGAGATGTGGGCAGCTTTAAAATCCTAAAGGGAAGCCTTGTGTATTGTAGTGTGTGGATTATTGATTTGTGGAAATAATAAGATAGAAAACCTTTTTGAAAAAGCAGTTAAACTAAGAACTGTTTAGCTAAACTTTAAACTGTTATTTGTACTACTGGAAGCATTTGGGGAAAAAAATCCCTCTCCACAAGGAACACAAAAATCAGAGTTCTTTTCATTCAGAAATGGGGGAAAAAAGTCCTCAGAAATGTTAAAATAACCTGTAAATAAAAATGGTAACATTTAGGTTTTGGAAAAAAAATAAAATCCAGAGTTTCTTTCCATTATCAACATGTTTTGTTGAAAATCATGTTTCAGTTCAAGTTTGTCAAGATATATTTATGATTGTATTGTAACCTGAGAGCTGATAAAAGATTCTTTAATCTTAGCAGTTTAGGAACACATATATATGTATGGTGTTCAATAAACACATCAGTATAAAGAGAGAATAGGTATTTTTTCAGCAAATTCACAGATATATATATATATAAATTCGATGTGTATGCTACATACATAAATATAAATGTATAATTTTAATCAAATACTATTTTTATATAAATAATATAACCAGTTTTATATCAATCGGTTATTATAATATCTTAAAATTTATATATGTAGCAGATGATATTATACAGAAATATATATATGAATTGGTCAAAAGAATCCTATTTTATATATGTATACCATACTATTGCCTTATTTTTGGACCTTATCCAACATAATAAGCACTTTTTTTCAAATGTTGTTTTCTTGTTTTTTTCAACTCAGTCTTCTAATGGATACAAATTTGGTACTAATAGCTCAAAAATTATTAATGGATAATATTTCCAGATATAAATAACAAAGAAGCAATTAAAAAAATGCCACAATAAATTGCCTTTTTCACAAATCAAGTAACTTTTGCTTTATGCACTATGCATTACCAATTAAAAAGTTTATTATACATGGGGAAAAAAATGATATAAACTCATATACATTAGAGAAAAAGCAGCTGAAATAACACAATTGACCATGCAAAGACTATCTAAATGCATTTTAAAGCACATAAAGGATTCCAGAGAGAAGAGTTAATAAATGTAGTTTGATGATATGAACCTTTCTGTCATTAGAATTAAGTCAATAAACAAACTGGAAGGCTGTTAGGGAAAATGTTGACTCTCGAGTTGTGAAGTGTCTGGATCCTCTTTGTGCATCTTGAAGGAAGCAGTGAAGGGCATTGCTGAAGGAATCAAATCACTTTCCCAGTTCCAAGAAATTCTTGGCCATCTTAACAGCAAATCTGGGTCTGCCTGGTAGACTCATAGCCTATTTGTTTAGTGTAAAAGCAAGTCAGAGTATGGCTCATAAAAATCTGGCATCATATTGAAGTTCTCAAATTTGAAGTTAAAAGAAGGATTTAAGCAAATAAGCAATGTGTGCTTTTCCATACTTCAATTTGCTCAATACTGTTACAGTCAGTATTCCACGTGACTAGTATGTGGGTAATGGGACAGTTACATATAGTTTCCTGAATATTTTTATATAGCAAGAAAGTTTGACAGTGGTCAGATTTCTTTCAGAGGAGTTGCTGTTATCCTTGGGCCATGCACAGATAGTGAGGGAGTCACCCATATGATTGCTTAAGTGTTGTGCTGCCATAATATTCTGCAGGCAAGCGGAACATGTTTTGGGCTCTGAACCTGAAAAAAATGCCCATTCATCCCTTCAGTGAGATTTGTAATTTTTCTGATGGAAAGTATCTGAAAAATACTAGAAGGGTCAGAGACAGCAGCAGCAGGCGGCTTATGGGAAGGGATTTACACAGCAAATGCAAATGAGTGCAGGTCAGTGTATTTAAAGGCAAGAAGTTTCTTTCCTTGCTGAGGTGGCATAGTTATTGCCATGAAACTAAGGCACCCTGCCTTCCTAAAGTGCGCCCTCATTAAGAGGCCTGATTACCTTCTTCAGAGCTTGGCTTAACACAGCACTGAGACCTCTAATGAAAAGCCACAGCAGCAGCTGTGCTGAAAATGCCATCCATCATGGTAAGCCACAGCTTCTTGGCAGGGCTTGGAGGAAGAGACTAACACTCCGGTCATCCAGGCAAGGACAGATGTACAATTCCCAGACTGCTGTGTCCCTTGGTGTCCTTTCACAGTAGGCCAGGACATGTGGGGGCTGCAACAGTTTGGACCCCACTGTGGTCCACGTGCAGTGGAGGTGGACACTCCTCAGGAGGTAAGTCAAGCATGCAAGATGCCCAGCTTAAATGGTCTCATCATTTCTTCCCTATCGCGTCTCACCCTAACCTGGGACACCCCCCAAAGCAGACATGGTTTGCAGATACTGGGTTTCTCCAATGCTTTGCACAGCAGGACCCTAGAGCTCTGTGTCTGCTAATAAAGAAATGCTATGTTCCTTTTGATCCTTTAGGGGTTTAGATGTGCTTTCAAAAATGCAGTAACCTGCCAGGTCTGTGGTGGATTGTACAGGTACCAAGTCTTCCTAGCATTAGATGAATGATCTTCAAAATTATTTCCTCATCTTTTGATGAACACTCTTACGAGAATAGATAAATATTGTACTATTTTATTTTCTTGACACAATCTTTGTTACATGAATGAGGCAGTACCTTTTAATGTCTTGTGCCTCCTTTGAATTATAGAAAAATGCTGTTAAGTTTCTAACTTTCAGTGGGCTGTGTTTCCAATAGATGGCCATTCCACTCTATTTTATCAGCTTCACTTAATTTGTGGGGAAGAGACAGGCATCTTCAAGGCAAACAGTTGAAAGTACTTACTCTTTTGTGCTTACAGGAAAATATTTCACAAGTGATATTCAGCATTAACATCTTGATGCTTTAGTAGATGAGAAAACATAAGTTCAGGCAAGCAGAAATGTATTCTCACAGCAAAAAGAGGATGTAGCACATACCTTCTGTAGGTTTGTTATGAAGCTGAGATGGGTAATCCCGCATTTATTCCTGGATGAAAACACAAATATATACAAATGTCTTCTTGTAGAAATATAATGAGTAGTTGCATTATACTTTAGCATCTTTCAATAGCAACAGCAACAGCATAAATATTAAAGAACACAAATTTAAGACCTAGTCTTTTGAATCCCTTACCCCAGCCAAAAAGTGACACTACTTACTTAATGGAGTAACTCCAAAAATGACTAGTGGTTTTCTCAAGGAAAAAAATATTAATTGTTAATTAATAACAATACTGATTGTTGTTAATGTACACATATATCAGAGCTACCATAATGGCCAAAATTTCTACCCAGATATCATATTTTATAAAGAAATCTATATGTAAATACACATATATGTATGTATTATTTACCTGTCTATAAAAGAAAGACTTGGTACAATGGTACAGGGAAAGCTAAACCAAACATGCCTGAATCTAAACAAAACAAAGGGTGGTAGATTTAGAAAAAACCTTTGTAGCAGGCTGTTCATGTATGTTTGTGTGTGTCATGTCTGTATATATATATTTCCAAATGAACAGATCAGTCTAAGAAAAAAAAGCTGCTTGTGCTTCTTTTTCCTAGATTTTTTTTCTATCTTCATTCCATAATTAATGCTAAACTCTACAAGACACAAAATCATAGCAGAAATCTGACAAAACTAGCAAATACAGAGACATTGCTCCAAATACAACTAAAGTTTTAATGGTACTTACTGCTTTATCTAATGCATCCACTTAAATGGTTACTGCAACTGTAGTTTTTGTGCTTTTTATTTGTTCTGTCAAAATATTCATGGCAATGAAATTTTGCTCTCTGCAGTGTAATAGGCAAGGAGTTGAGAACATCTATGCAAATCTATTCAACTGCAGATATGTAATAAAATGGAATTTAAAAAAAGTCACCTTCTCAAATCCTGGTGCAATTTATAAATGGCCAAGCAACACCAACATTATCTTATCATTTTAGGCAGCTAACCAAAAACTATGAATAAGAAATTAGAACAGAAGACATTCAGAGTAATAGTAACAAAATGGAACTTTTGAACAATCCATGGATTCGCAGCATTTGCTGTTACACAAAACATTCATTGAATGATTGGGATTAATAAACACTGATGTAGATGATGAATACTTCATAAGCATAAAGAAGAAGGGCTTAATTTAGTGTAGTTTGTTCTGCTTTAAACCTGAATCACAGTTTGAGATAAAATATACCACATGGTAATCCTCAGGTGTGAGTCTCATAGTTCATAAGTTAATATACACTGTCAAAACTCTTCTCTAACACTAAAAGTCTTCCCTGTCTATTGATTGTCATTAGGATAGGGACCAATGTTAACTATTAAAGTGCTAGTAAGTGAATGAATAAATGAACTAATAAATGAATTTGCTTTTACCCTTCTGCTTGAAATAATTCAGTTTGTCATTAAACAGAAGTTCCATTCACACTGAATGTAAGATATGAGGTTTTGAGATTAGGGGGTGTTTTATATTCCTAAACACTAGAGTCAATAGTAGGTAGACTACCAGAAACCACAGCCTGTGGCTTCTTGCCCTCCTCTGTGTTTGCTCATCATTTTTAGTGCTAATTGTAGAGCTTAGCACTTCCAATCAACCACTCACCCAAACCCAACCTCTGTGCTGCCTATTTATTTTTAGCCACTGCACAATTAACACTCCATTAAATATTACACCTGCAGTGCCTCTTTCTTTCAATATGTTGCTGGCTTTTCCAGTCTCCCTGCACTTTAAATGTGTGCTCTGGAATTTCTTTTTCTCTCTTTTTTAAAGATGATTTCAAGTTTTCAATCACAGTTACTGACAACAGTCTGAAGTTAAAGACTACTCTTTGTTTTCAAAATACACATGAAATTCTCCAGCATATACAATTGCATAGCCAATGTGCTAGAAAAGGACAACACATACAATGGTGTTTTGCCTTGTATGTTTTCCTAGGCTCCAGATAGCTATGGATGATGTATTTCATGAGCTAGAATCTATATCCCATCTGGATTTTTATTCAGTAAGATACATGTAATATTTTTTGGAACTGAGTCTTCATTTTCCACAAAAAATCTATTAGCAGTCTTCCCCTGTGCTGACACCCTCATGTGGCTCTTCTGTGGTCAGTCCTAGAGAGGAGTAGTATAGGGGTTTGGACAGAACTACCCCATTTACAGCTCAAGCACCTTATTTAGATAACCCACCACACACTCTACTTTCTCATTCCCCTTTCATCCCACTTCCTGGTCCCTGTCACTTGAAGCATGACTTTTGATTAATTTTAAGCTGTCATGCTTGTGACTTTGGCTGAGTTCCCCCTGGTACCTTCACTCCCCTTTTCTCCAGGGATGTTCCTGTTAAGGACCCCACACAGGACAGATGGGCTTCCGCTTTGCTTGTGAAAAAGGCCACTGTAGCTTGTTCAGAGCAGCTTTGTGCTGGAGCTGTGCCTGCTTTCCTTGGATGGAGGGGCTCTCAGCACCCAGACCTGGTTAGACCTGGGATCCTCTTCCTAAAATTGTCAAGAGAACTGACTCAGCAGTGATCTCCCATGTCTCAGACAGCCTGAGACTTGCACAAAAGGACAGAAGCAGATTTGCTTAAAAATAGCCATCACAGGAAACAAACTTCCTATCAGCCTTATTTAATTAGAGTTTAGGTAAGATACTGTTTAATACTATCAGATTGATCTATGGCACATCCTCTGGTCAACAACATCTGACAGATTTGAACCAGCTGCAGATAGTTTAATAATCTGCCCCTTAGTAACTCCTCAGCCTTCCCACAGAGACCTGGTACTTCTGAACATAACAGGTCTTGTTACAAAGACTAGAAAAGAGCATTTGGACAGGAGGTAAATCAGCCAAGACAAGCAAGGGGTAGAGTTACGGGCAGCACACCCATCATTGAAACATCCTGAATTCAGAACACTGCAATGTGTGCACTGTCCTGCTTGCACTCAGAGCCAGGCAGGTGTAAATAGGTTCTGACGTGGAAACAGAGTAAGCTGAGGTTAGTGCAGCACTCCGACCTGGCTAAGAGCTGTTAAGACTAGCTGTGGATGTTTGGCTATCGGGGTGCACAGGTTGTGCACACTCACATTAGCCTGCTAAAACCCATGTAGACACACGTTGAGTAAGACCATCTGGAGGGAAAATGTATTGGACATTTATTTAAAGGTTGTTGAACTGAGCTTTGAGTCCACAGTGTTAGTTGCTAATATTATTTCCCCAGTCTATGGCTTTAGGAAAGACCTTTACAAGAAAATTTACTACATACATGCTTTAATTCCCTGTAAACCAAAAGCAAACAGTTTAATCCCTGCTGGCATTACTTGTGCTTTGTTTGTCAGGGGGAAACAAAGAGGCGTAATTAACTGTCATGTTCTGCATGGACAACTGGCTCACAAAGAAAATAAATAAGGGAGAAAGTGAAACTTAAGGCCCGGTGATGCCCCCATAAAACATCCCAGACTGCAGCTTTTAGTTTTAATTTGAATGACAGCTTATATTCACAAGGGAATCGCAGTATGGTCTCAAAAGAGAAAGGCCTTTCATTTCTGTCACCAACCCTCTCTCCCCCCTTGCTTAAGTGATTTCAGTTTGAACCCTACAAATGATATTTGATTCTGTTTACAAATCATTACAATGGAAGAGGGAAAACAAATCACACCTCTTCCACAAGTCGGCCAGAGCTTTTTTCCTCAAACATGAAAATCTCCTATTTTCTACACCCCAGATGGCAATGTCTTCAGACAGCTTCCAGTCTTATAATGTCAGAGCATGTGGTGTTACATTTAAACACCAAAGAGTCTGGTTTTTACTCAGATTGTCAGAAAAAGGTGTTCCAGTAGAGTACGAGCCAGATGACTGCCCTCGCATCTTTAAATCTGGAAAATGTTGCAACATATGCTGCAGACAGTTTGGACCGCTGCTGGGAGAGGTGGCGAAGTTCCCAGTTCACTGCAGAGAGGAGTTCTTGCCTCTGCACCATGCAACTACACATAAGACAGTACATTTTTTACTGTATTCATGTAAAAATGAGGGACAATTTATCATCTTTCAGGATTAGACTTCTATTCAGGCCTAATTATCAATGGTACAAATGAATATTAAGAAGCTTTCATGAATTTGGATGTCTGTCAGACTGGAGAAAAGAAAAGGTGTAGGAAAAACAAAAAAAGAAACTTTCATATTTCTGAACTTAATTTAGTGCATTATGAACATCACAGCAGGTTCCCGCTTGAGCAAAGTATGACTCACCTCTCTTGCCCACACCTACTGCCTCTCCCCTGCATGACATTAAATAAGCATCTGCAAAAGTGCGTAGTTACTAACAGAAATTTAGTTGATCATACAGAAGATGAGTGAAAAGAAATATCAATCTTTTTAAGCTTTTGTGTTTCTTTTTCCAGCTCCCACCACCTCTTTTTCTGGCTCATTATTTGGATAGATTTGCATTCTGGGAACTTTCAAAGAATATAGATTGAACTAGGTGCCCACATCCAATTCGCATTCATCATACCAGTTTGAAAATTGCCATGAAAAGCTTTGAGAAAATCAGAACATCTGATTCTGTTTCAACATCTTTGTTTCATTTTTACCACCTTTTCCTCATGTTCCAATGGAAGGCTTTATCCTCCTGATTTCTGGATTGTCTTTCACCATCTCATGCTACTGTCTCTTCTGTTCTGGGCTCCAGACCATGCTTTTAAAATTTCTGGTTCACTTTGTGCATATCAGTCTGCATGACATAACTACCTGTAACTGTTTACTACCGCTTTACGCAATTTGTTCCGTTATTAACCCTGCTGTTATACATAGATCCCTGCTGTTATACATAGATACCTTATTTTAGATGTCAATTTTTGTCTCTCAGATTTGGGAGCTTGTCATATGTTGTTCGTTAGACAGAAGAGCTCTCTTCTGGATAGCAGAGGCAAAGTTTGCTACCTGTTGCACAGACTAAATGGGAACTAGACGCAGCTCTCTGCAGAGAGTGGAGACCTGAGTCTGACCTCCAGGGCCACCAACAGAGTGGCCCTGAGCATTTGATAGACACTGAGCAGAAGATGTTATTAAGAACAGGATACTCTAGAAAAACTCACAGAAAACTACTTCTGGAAAGAAATTATAGATGTGCTTATGTAATTAGGAGCTGAGAGATGTGTTGTTTGAAGCCCTACCTCTAAGAGTAACTTTAGAGTCTTTGATGAAGTGGACAAATAGCCTAGAGAACTCTGATGATGGAGCAAATGGGAAAGCTGACCAGGTCTACAGAACATCTCAGAAAGGGAGTATTTGGATATGCTTACTAAACATCTCCCAGAAAAGGGATATCCCATTTAACTTGAGTGTGTACATGGGTTTTGTGACATCAAAACTAAAGCTAGGTGGTAATGCACTTGGGTGGGATGAGCACTTACTTCCTTATTCCATTATCTGAGTCACCAGTCACCAGTGCAGTGAGGCCGAGGGGAACGTGCTGTTCCTTCTTGCCTTCCCTGAAAGAAAAGGAATTTTAAATACATTCAGTAAACAGCAGAACCATCAGAATTTCCTCTCCTTCACAACTGCCATACACAAGCATCCCCACCCTACCCCTTCTTTAACCATCAGAGATCTCAAAGAATGCTTCTCTCCCATTTAGAAGACAGCTGTCTCCTGCGGAGTTACACACATATGAAATAAATTACAAAAAAATATCACTTCAGGAGTCATTATAATCTTCAAAAGACATCTCAATTACTTCTTTAGCAAAGAAAGCAAAGGCAATAGTGTGAAGAAAACAGGTGAATTAAAAGGAGCAAATCAAAGAGAAACTGGCCTAGTGGAGTCCCTGTGGTGTTTCTTTACCTGTTTGTTACTACTTCTTAACAAGTTTATTTGAACCATTTCTGTCTATTGTAATTCTTCAAAAATATTCCATTAGGATATGAGAAACCATCCATTTAGGCATGACAAATATATTTGATTTAATTTCATTATTTAGCACATTTGGAAGAAATTTATCATGATTAATCTCAAGAGGAAGAAAATGAATTAGATACTTTTGGTGTAAATCAGCTTCATAGCTGATGAACTCAACAGTTTTGTCTGACAAATTAGAAAGGCAAGTTTGCCACAACATGAATCCTCCCCTCTAAACCCTATGTTTAAAAACTAGTCCTTTTCAGGACTGGAAATTGAAGCATATGTTTAATTTCCATTTCTGAAGCATGTGCTTCAGCAGTGCTTAGAAGGATGATAGGTTTAGGTACTTTAATGTGCCTAAACTAATGTGCCTTCCTGATGTCTAATTTTTTAATGTTACAGCGGCCATCATTCTACCCTTCACCCACATACAGTTTGTTATAGCCTGAAGATCTGACTTTTTCTATTTATAAACTTTTTTTTTTTAATCTGACTTTTTGCAGCTTCTGGGGACTCAGTTTGACAGGCATTGCTTTCACCAGAATCCCCAGTTCATGCAGACACAGCTGATATCCATCTTGAAAGTGATGCTGGCACTTTAAGCCCAATTTGGCTGCCAGGTGAGTGAAAGCAGTGAAAGCACCCACAGCAAACCCACTTATGCCTGATCTTAATGAACTTCAATTAGTATTTCATACTGATGGCAGATCTTAATGTACAGTTTGGTTTATTTACCGGATAAAATACCTACAGTCATGGAGTCATGCTTTTTGTTTTAAATGCTCTACTCTGCTCTCGCAAGACCCCACTTGGGGTATTGTGTACAATTCTGGTGTCCTCAACATAAAAAGGACATGAAACTGTTGGAATAAGTCCAGAGAAGGGCCACGAGGATGATCAGGGGACTGGAGCACCTCCCGTATGAAGACAGGCTGAGAAAGGTGGGGCTGTTCAGCCTGGAGAAGAGAAGGCTGCGTGGAGACTTCATAGCAGCCTTCCAGTATCTGAAGGGGGGCTATAGGGATGATGGAGAGGGACTCTTCATTAGGAACTGTAGTGATAGGACAAGGGGTAATGGGTTAAAACTTAAAGAAGGGAAGTTTAGATCAGGTATAAGGAAGAAATTCTTTACTATAAGGGTGGTGAGGCACTGGAATGGGTTGCCCAGGGAAGTTGTGGATGCTCCATCCCTGTCGGTGTTCAAGCCCAGGTTGGACAGAGCCTTGGGTGACGTAGTTTAGTGTGAGGTGTCCCTGCCCATGGCAGGCGGGTTGGAACTAGTTGATCTTAAGGTCCTTTCCAACCCTAACTATTCTATGATTCTATGATTCTATACCAAACTGCCATGTACTTTTCTTTATAGGGTTATGAGCAGTCACACGATTAATCACTAAAAGCATCACTTAAACTACTGGAAGGTGTAATGACATGGGGTGGAGGGGAAGCGACAGAATCAAAAAGAGAAAATACAAACGAAAAAGCTGGAAAGCCTGGGGGGTATTTTGCAAATAGTACATTTCCCAATTCTGAAAAAAGCTCTGTCACTTAAGTAGGACATCTCACCTTCCCATGCTTCTGGCCCTCTGCAAATTAAAACAGCTCTTTGCTAATTCACTCTAATGCTGCAAAATTTAATGAACTTGCAGAGATCTTTTAGGTGCCTTGAGCACCTTATACCATATGTCAGATTCTGCTTTTAATATGTTGTAATAAATAAGTTCTACTGGACTTATTTTAAAATCATTTCAGGAAAGACACTTTTATAGATTAATAATTCATCCCAGCTGTAGTTATCTAAAACCACTCCTAATCTCTATCCTGACATCCCTCCTATGGAGATTGCCACAAAAAACTGGTGGTGATAGATGGACTCTCACCCACTGCAATCCTAGTAATTCCTTTGGAGAACAGAAAACTTCTTTAGCCATACACTAGTAAACAAAGCTAAACATATGAGAAGCACAGGGAAACATGTCATTTTTTCAGTGTTTGTTTTACAGCAGGACCTCAAAACCAACTTGTTCTAGAAATTCCAAGACAGCTTTATAGGAAACAGTACTGCTGAATATCACTGATCATTTTGCAGATGAGTTGTGTCCAGAGCACAGCAGAACTTCAGGAGAGGCAGAAAAATTGCTACTTCTGTCCATAACAAGAAGAAAAGACAGTAACTTGTTTCTTTCCTCTGACCCACTACAGCAAACCAAGGTGAATTACCAAGACAGGAGCACTGCCAATCAACAATGGAGTTTGGTTTTGGTAGCTTTTTGTTTGGTTGGTTGGTTCTTAAACATAAATAAAGGAAAAGCAGGTAAGTGCTTAAACAGGGAGATCTGCAGTAGACAGAAACTGGAGAAATGGCATACAAGAACCCGAGGGCGAATGTAGTCAAGTCATAAAACTTCAGTCAGAAAAATGTCACAAAACACTGTGATCCAATTTAAAACCATCATTAAAATGAAAAGTAATGTTGTAACTATTAATATAAGTGCAGCCAAATGCACTGCAGTTTTCTAGCAATCTAAAAAAAAAAATAATAAATTTTACTTCAGATATAAAGAATAACAATTTAAAATATTCTGTTGTGTAGCTGAAAACGTATCTCCTTTAAAGCTGGAAACCTGACATGAAAGCTAAGCTATGTTTTATGCAGACATATTCTGAAAACTTCAGAAAGAATGTCTGAATGATCAGTGAACCTAAGGAGAAGCAGCAGAGACACTGCAGGACAGAACGCACAATTCACAGAAGAGTAATTTGTTCATGTCAAGCAAGCGATGCAGACAGCAAAACTTTCTCGTCACTGTTCTGCACTTATGCAGCCTATGCATAGATCACTACACAGATCTTAAAACACAGAAATAATCCCTCACTACAGCTCAAGCTACAATAAAAATTTACAGCCGTTTGCTAGTCAGGTTATTACTAATGACATTATTAAATGTAATAAAGGGCATTCCAAAACTTCAATTTACATGTCAAAATGCTGAACCACTGTGTATCCAAACGTAACAAGCCTTATTTTTTTTTCTTCAGGATGTTTTTGAAGTTACACTAACTACAGAGACCATGGATTTAGAAAATGTGTATCTAAATTAAATCCCCGAAGTTAGACACAGTGAACATTACTTTCCCACTCCTGCCAACCTTCCTCAGCATTTTGCTACATCTAAACTTCCAAAGACATAGTGCCAAATACAACAACGTTGACAGTGGCTAAGGAGAACATCTTATCATGTCTTGTAACTTACCTCTTAATAGGTAATTATTTGAGACCTGTCATCAGTGTAGTCTGTTCTTTTTAAATAAATATGGTATTTTACCTCCTAATTTCAATTGCTTTATGAAATATTTCAAAGAGCTCATAAATAGCTGCTAAATTCTGTCCAAAAGTCATTACACTGACACAAGATGAAATACACAGTTTGTAAAGCATTTCATAAAACTCAGAATACAACAATAACAATGGTATAAAAAAAGATCCCTGAGTGAAGGTAACAAAATACTAAGCTGAAGAAAGGAACTGAAACTCCCAAACCTTTCATTTGTGTGATCTGCTACCCCTAGGCTGGAGTTGCGAGCTATTCACTGGCATGACAACATTCAACTCCATCTGTTAAAAAAACACTAAGCCCACTCACAAGGTGCTGTACCAGTTTCATCAGGGCATAGGCACTGAACAGAGATGCGTTTTTAAAAGTGACACCTTCTGCCAAAAAAATTGTTCTGAAGGCACAGGGTGCCAAATCAGGCCCACATGTTTCAGTACGAGTTACACATTGGTTCCAAAATCCGCAATTTCTTGCTATCCCACTGACAGCAAACTCATATAAAAAGTCATTAATTTCTTAAAAATGTCTGTCTGAAATTAGAGTTGAAAGCCAGCAACAGAAATTCACCCCCACTTAATCTCATGTTCACATATTAAAGCTATTCTCATCTATTCTCATCTTTACTGAAGCTACTGCCTCCCTTCCTGACAGAAGGGTTATGAATACTTAAAACTAAATAAATAAAAATCAGTTTTTACAATTAAGAATTTTGACAATGCAGCTATCACACTCATTCTGCAGCTTCAACCCTACAACCTGCTGCACTGTTTTGATATATGTAAGATTTTTAAATTGATAGTAAACTTCCTATTTAGCAATTATTAGCCAGGGAGACAAAATTTAACCATCTTGGTTTACAAACACTCAAAGGAAAAGCAAACTTCCACATTCTTATATACTCCGATCTATCAACCAATTCTGTTAGAGTAATAAAATTAAATTACTTGAATCTGGTCTGAAGAGTTCACTTAAATTGGTTTACAACTTGAGTAAGCCAAAGAAATCCAGTCTTTTTCTACTAAGAGAGGAGGTCAGCAAGAGAAGTCTTCTCAAATCATACATTTAAAAAGCAAATATTTTAAAAAATAGTAGAACCACACTGCTACAACTCTAAAGGAAGAACTCTCTTTTACCAAACATTATCTCTTACAGATGGCTTAAAAGTTAACAGCATTGTGGTTTTTTGTGCATTTAATTAGCAAAATCAGTTTTCATATAGATCTCTGAGACCTAAATGGAAACCATTAATAGTACAAATAATAATGAAAAACATTTCAGAATCTGGATCTTTCTGTATCACTGTCATCCTGATACTTGTAGCTTTTCCCCACACAGCAACAAAGTCACTTGCATGATTTTATGTTCTCCAAATTAAGATGAAGAAAGAACTCTTGACAAAATGAAAGCTAGCTCATTACAAATTGAATAAACATTTTGCTTGTAACTAAGAGGCTTGGACCCCAGGTGGGCTTTATAACAATGATAATGAAGAAGGCCTTTCAGTTAATGTTTAAGAAAACCAGTTAGAACCTTATGACCTTGCAATATTTATTGTAAGCAAAACAGGACATATAGATACAGAGTATTTGAAACTAGCAGATGTTCAGGAAGTACTGTAAATAAGTAGAAGGATGGGAAGAAATTATTCACTTATGTCAGCAGTGTTACCAAACTAATTAAGCTGGCGTAAGCATTTATCTACCGCGCATGCTTCAGACTGCCAGGATGAAAGTTCAAGGAATGGCCAAGTGATGAAGATTGTTGGAAGAAGCAAATAACCCCCCAAAGACCACTACCACATTTTTGTGCACATGCGGGAGAAACTTTCTAGAAAAATGATGTAATACATAAGTAACCTCATGAATATGCATATATGTAATGAATATGCATACTTAGTGACTATATAAGGACGGCTTGTGTAGCACTTTGAGAGGGACACACTAGCAGGAGCTATCCCCTCTGTGTCTCCTGGCACCACAATAAAGAATACCTGCTTGTCAACTTAAACTTTGTTAGCGAGTTCCTGAAGATTTCTCCAAATCAAAATATACAACACCTCAATGACTTTTGTTTACCTCCTGAATGCTCACCCTTCCTTACTCCTGTGCAGTCTGCCAGAAGTACTTTTAATAGTAAAGAAAGCCTGAGCTCTAGCTAAGCCTTCATACTGAGCATTTTAATGTGTCAGTCTGCACAAGACATCACACTTAGTGCTTTCCTAAAACTCACCGTCAATATTTGGAAACTAAAACCATATTTTTTTTACCATGCATTTAGTCACCCTTCAGGGAGACAAGTAAACTGTCTTTCTGTATGCTGTTATGGCCTGTCATTTTTAAGCCATAAAATCCATCTTTATATTTTATGGTGGCGGGGGGGGGGGGAGAAATCACTGACTTATCAAGCCATGTTATTAGTTAGAATATACTCCTGGCCTGGGATTTTCAAAGCAGGTGAAGAAAGTAAGATTCAACATTGAAAGGAAATCATACACTTAATACTTCTAAACTACTTTGAAAATCCCAACCTTCATTTTACTGTCTCTTGAAAATGACAAACTATATACATATATGAATATGTAATACTGCTTACCCTTCAGCAAATGGCTGTAATTTGTTCTCTATTGCACAACAAATAACTTCAACATCAAAATCAAGTGTTTTGACTGAAAAGTTATTAAATATTCAAAATAATTTTTTGCTGTAGAGTTACTGAGTTGCACAGTAACAGCTTCCAATTTATAAAGCTGTTCAGCAGTGTTATATAAACACAGGAGTATTTTTCTCCAAGTATCCGTACAGTAATTCCTCAGAGGAACAATAAGAGAAAAGACAGAACCAGAAAATACATGCAAATATTCGTAACTGGCACATTTATGAGCATGAAACATCCCACATGCTTGTTACAGAAGTAAATTCTATGACAGCTGTTGCACCTACTACCAAAAGCAGCTCTAATGAACTAGAGACAGTCAAATTATTAAAGGGTAGCTACAGAATCATGTAGGGACTAAACTAGAAACTAGACAAAAGTGGCTAAAACTAAAAAGGAACATATAAAGCTTGTTCTAGCAACACATAGTGAAAATACAAGTCCATTAGCTAGTAGGAAAGTGTCTTTCACAAAAAACTCTCTGACCTTTTATATAAAAATACCTTTTTTTTGCTTTTTGGAAAAATTAGTTATGACCAGATAATTAACACTATTAATAATTCTAGACTAGGAATGCAAATCAGCATACAGAAAAAAATACCGAGATGAATTTGAGTTCTTCAACTAAGCACAGTCCACAAAATGGCATCTGAATCATTAGCTACCACCTGAGAGTTTATTCCAATCAAAAAAACTGTTATGCAAGATTAGTGTAGGGAGTATGAACAGCTTACCAAAACACCACATTCATAACAGTGTCAACACTAGGAATTAGCCTAGGTCAACAGGAACAGAGCTGTAGAGGGAACAGCTGCTGTTGAGAAGCTAACATTCACACCATCCACATTTCAGGGAAGCACTGTTTGTTTAGTGAGTTTTGGGGGTGTCCTGGGTTTTTTTTTGTGATGGGATGTGGGGTTTCTTGCTGCTGGAGGGGTTCATTGGTATTGTGAGCACTTTTGGCTGTTTGTTGGGGCAGCTAGTCACCATCAGACATGCTGCTGGAGCACACTTTCCAGTTCAGCATTATCCAAAGGGAATCCAGTTTGCATGTTCAGGGAGTTCTACAAGATGGTCCAAAGCACAGTGTAGAAACAATTGCATAATTAATTTCAGAAGCGCACATCCAAACCAACACATTACTTGTGGGGCACTGAAATAACCATTCAGGCATGACCTGAAGTTGGAAGACACACTTGTAGAATGGCCCAAGAACCTTCAGAAATTAAAAGCAAGTATTTCAAACAGGAAATTAAAAGATGTTTGCAAATGAGGAAGTTCTAACACTGTTGAAAAGTAACACACTCAAGAAAAAGAAATTAATGCTTCAGGTATGAAAGGGGCCCTAACTGGCAGAATAATGGGAAAACTACAGAGAAGGACTTGAAGATCAGTTTAACCAGGAATCAAAACACAAATAAAAAGTGAAACATAAAAAGATAGACTGCACATGGGAACCAATTAGCAGGAGTATTGTATGTACAAAGTGAACAGTGTACATTGTGCTGCGGTAAGCACTGGTAAAGATTCTCAGCAAGAATACTCTGCCAAGCTTGAGTATATCTCATTAAATACGCCCAGCTACTGTAGAGAACCCAGGTCAGAACTAAAGTTGCCAGATTTAGAAAATTACTTGTAAGTGAAGTTAGAAAGACCTGGTTTTGTTTAGCAGTGAAAGTTTTCTTGTGGGTTTAAAAACCCTCAACAAGTAAACAACAACAACAAAAATTTGCCTGTGTGTCCACTGAATACAAGAAAAAAACCCCAAAGAGGCTTAACTTGCAGTAAAGATTTGCAATACATATTATGATACAGTTAATATAGGAGATTCATACTAGTACAGAAATAGTTAAGTGCTGAAAGAGATACCTAACAGGTGAAAGCTTCCTTTACTACACAAATTTAGGAATACCAGAACAAACAGTCAAATAGAGATACTCTTGTTTATAGATGTACCTCACAGTGAAAACAGAGTTGATGAGCTGTTGAGACACATTTCGGGTACATAATTCTGTAATTTTATACTTTGACACAAAAATACATTTTTGATGTATTCTAGACACAGAAATATGTTTGTCTATATTTGTAATGCATTTATTTCCCAAATTATATATTTCAAAAGCACGTATTTATCACACATTACTATTTATCAAGGAAACATCATTCCCAGAGAATGCAGTTTAACACTCCTTTAGTACATTTAAGCAGCTTTGCTTGTGCACTCATAGCAAATAAGAAGCAAGAAAGCTTTCTCTGTACTCTTCATCTCAAAGTATCACCAGTATTCATTTTGGGATTTATAGTTACTACTATGTCCTTCCTGAATTTTATATCAATGCCTACAGTCAAAGACTTCTGAGCTTCCAAAATTCTTTATCAAATAATTCAATAGTGAAATCCAACCCAGGTCTACAATTTAAAACACTATTATCAATTAATCTCTAAATATAGAAAGACTATTAAAGGACCAGCTGGCATTTTAAAATGATGAAAGCCAACACTGTTTTTTGGCATCAGCACTAGCTGGTGTTGCTAAGCTACCGCTGCTGCCCAGACAGTTATATACCATTAGGTATTTAATTCATGCAGGCCAGTAGTACGAAGGAAAAAGAAACAAACAAACAAAAAAAAGCACTCAAAATGCATTTTTGTTCCAGTAAATCTCAAATCTTACCATCTGAGCCTATGAAGTGCCACATCCATGAAGCCTGTGTCCACGATCAAACAATATACAGAGAAAAACAGTTAGCTTTTGGTGTTCAAGTCCATGTTATTTTTACTTGCCCTGTTAATTTACTTTGGTTTGGCTTTGCCATATTGTAACTATCGTGTAGACAGGATTTTTAATATTATCTGCCTCTTTTTTTTTTTTTCCGCTTTTGTGGGAATTTTTGGTTTTGCCATATAAATGTCTTGATAAAAAAACAAGAGGTTCTGCTTCTTTGGCCCAACAGAGGCTATCAAATCACAGAATCATAGAACGGTTTGGGCTGGAAGGGACCTTAAAGATCATCTGGTTCCAGCCCCCTGCCATCAGCAGGGGTATCTATCAGCAAGTTAGATTAGAGCCTATGGAAATAATGTTATTTAGTATGTCATTGTTCAAAAAAATTCTTTCAGGTTTCTGGCAGTTTCTATGAGCAGCTTTTTCTTAATATAAATATATATAATATAAATATTTCTTAATATAAAATATAAAGCAGCCTTTTCTTAATTCTTTTACCATTAACCACACTTGTTATTTGCAGCTTCCAAATCCAAACCTGCATTTCCTCTTTATAAATAGTAACATCGCTAGCCCGGGTACCACCATCATACTATTCAATAAAGTAAGTGTATTTAAAACTTGAAGACTGCCAAATATCTTGCTAATCACAATCAATCTCACTAGTGCTTTTTCTCTGCCTTGATTTCATTTTTATTTATGACATTATTTTTATGCCCTTAGCAAGTCTGTGTCATTTGAAAGCCAACCTTTTATCTCTGTTGGTGCAGAAAGAGGTAACTATTGGCAGAAGACAATTCTGACCTCTAAATAATCCTCTCATCCTTTTCATCATACACTGTAAGCATAAACTTTAGGACTGTGATGTTCATTGCCTTCCTCATATAATTAAATTAGGACATGATTAAGATCAATTACAAGTTTAATGTTTTCTTGGTTTGTTTTGTTTTTTCTACCTATGGTGAATGAACCACCAGTTGAAAAAACTATGTTTGAAATATATTTAATAATTTTTTACTACCAAGCAGTCAAGAATTATCACATAGGACCCTGCAGACTTTTCTCTGAACAGCATTTTCAATTAAGGAGCTAAATGATGAAAAAGAGTGATGGAAAATATCATAGGTCTACAGGACGTGATGGAAAGGCTGCAAGTATTTAAGTTATTGATAGAAGGGATATCTGGTGGCTGTCTTAAAGCATACAGGAGGCTACTGTGAGCTAGGAGCCTGGGTAACCTGACAAAAGCATCCATGTATAGCCCCTAGCTTCTCAACACAGGAACTGGAGACCATTACTTCCATAGACAGAAAAGTTACTGTCAAAACTCTGATACTCTTATCTTGTCAAGAATAAGCACTTTCTGGCTATCACTAAGGTTTTTTTCTGAACAACTAACCTTTAATTTGTAAGGGAAAAAAAACCCAATTAAAATTACCATGAGTAGTCCACTCTTGAAAGATTAGCTGTCAGTTTACCTTGCTCTGGTTTGTTTCAACATCATGTTCTAGAAATCCCCACTATAAAAATCAACCAACCAAAAAAAAAACCCAACTAAAAAACCAACCAACCAACCAAAAAAAAAACACAGAAAAAAAAAAACAATCCAGCATAACAAAAAAAAAAAAAAACAAACAAAAAAAACCCAAGCCAAAATAAACCCAACACAACCACAACCAAACAAAAAAAAACCCCACAGTGAAGAATTGTGCATAAACTCATTTTTAATTTAAGAGGATTATTTCTATATGTTTGCAATTGCATGGTATTATAAACCCTAAAGCTATACATCTACTAATGCTATTATTATAATCCTAAATTTCAATAATAATATTCCTTCCATTATCTATTAATACGTTCCCTAAAGCCTTGCTACATATCTCAGGGTTAGTGAAACAGCTATGTTCACTGTCTCTGCAATATGTTACAGGGGTTTTTTTAAAGATATGGGCAGGTTAGGCTAGAAAAAATTTAATTCCTCAGGCAAAGAAGGGCAAGAACTCATCCCTACTATGATTATCACAATTCTGTCAGCATGTTTATACAACCTTGTTATCCAATGGTACAGCATATTTATAGCTTACTAAAATAACATGTCACTTGTCAGATGCTGAAATACAGAAGGAACAGATAGCACATTTCTTAAGAAAGCACTTTTGGGATTGAAGAGGTGTGAATCCTGTCTGAGAACACACTATTTGCTTATCCTCATCTTCCTACTCCACAGGCATTTCAAATGGCAGTTGGGGGAACAAGCATTTCTCCAAGATAAGGATAAAAGCATTCTTTAACACAAAACCACTAATTTTATACTAAAACTACATTTTATTGCCTTACGCTGAAGCTGACAAAAAGTTAGTGCCTGCTTCTGAGAAATTCAGTAAACCACGCTTCATCCAACTATAACTTTACATGCAAAACCAGCTACATGAGGTGTATTTTTTCATGTTAGAGTCCCCACCTTTTCTAATATATAAGCCTACCTTTTCAGCCCATTCCTTGGTAATTTAATTAGTAAAGAATGGAATCCTTTTTTGCAAATCTGTGTTTGTAAAATTATAAAATCACGTATCTTCTTCAGACTGATCTCCTCAAAAAGTAATTTTTACTTCATCCAAAGTATCACTGTATGTGTTTATACCATCAAGCCTCTCACTTCCACAAGAGTCTACTGATTAATAAAATCACTATGCATTATTGTTAACCTGCAGGCTCCTTGTGGGCAAATAACAAACATAATTACAGAGACTGTTGAATTTTCTGCTTTCACAAAACAGAACACTTCAAAAGCAGCACATTATTTTAAAGTATAAGCTTTTTACATCCTATTTACCTTTAGCATTTCCAATATTCTATGCTTTTAGTCAGAACTTCACATCCATTTGCTTTGTTTCGTTCTGTAGGACTGCCTATAACGTAGGCCTTAATATAACTCAAACACAGAACCTATCTCTGGTTGCTCTTAAATAATAATGAGGGAAACAGATGCATGGTTGAACATCTACTGTCTAACAGATAAGACTACAAGACTCACTTCTGCAGCAACTGGTGACTTGCTAGATGTTAACTGTACTTTTGCCTTCTTTCATAAGATGACTCCTTGCATAAAGATTTAACTTACTGGACAAATGATTGAAACAGGATGCAGTTTCAGTGTTGTATCCTATAATGTTTTACCCAAAATCTTTTTGCAAAAATATACTCTTAATATTGTCCCACTTTACCTTCTTAAACTCTACATAAGAATTACATCAATAACTGCCTAAGTTATCTGTCTGAAATACTTGATCCTGAAGCACTTATACTGCATGCAAAGGAAATAAATATTTATTGGTTTAATATCTTTGATGTCATACATTTAATGTACTGAAAAATACCAGTATTCCTAGACTTTTCTGTATTAGGGAAATATTGCTTAAAATCTTGTTCTAATTTATAAATGAGCTTGTTTCCAAGAATTTTGGCTACAGCTCATTACTGTATTTTACTACAGCATTCTATTTGTCATGGATGAAGGGAAGAATTTTCAGCATACCAAAGGATTTAAAAATTGTTCCGGAAACATTCAAGATTGAAAAGTAACTGTGACTCTCAAACTGACTCCTTTTCTGCCCATTCTTATCTTCTCCGTTTTTTCAAAATATTAACCAGACAATGCAAGAAAAGTACTTGTATAGTTTTGGACCCAAAACAGCTGATCCAGACAAAACCTCAAGTTAACCCCAAATAGTCTGTCCTGTAACACAAGTTTTAAGCTGTCAGGGCACAAGAAGGAACTGACAAGCGGAAGGACATCTACAGTTTGTCTCGGGATTAATTATAGTTCTACAAACAAAAAGGGTACTGCTTCAGAGAAAGGTTCAAAGTCAGAAAAAGAAAATGTTTTTGCTTCCTTCTACCTTTCTTCTAATCACTTCATATTCACAAACCAATGAAGGATATGACTGAACATTTCAGACAATCCTCATCCAGAATTGACAAGTATTGTCACTGGGGTAACTTTTCCTAATAGCTGGTTTGATATTCAGGCTTTCTGACATTTGATTCACAGTAAGTTAGGTTAAGGAAGATAAGCACATGGTCTGTATTAAAGAAGATGACTACATGGTCTCTGGTGGACAGTAAAATGCCATTCTGATGTTGGTTATACTTGTTATATGTAAGAACCTTTTATTGTCTGTACTATCATTATTGCTTTTACAATAATGGTTCACTTCCACTCAAAGGGCAAATGTTATGTATCAACAGATATTAGTCTGTCAAATCACACTGCAAGTTTTTTAAAAGCTCCAAGGAAAAGCTGCATTGACTACTTATACTACTTTGCTAGGTAAGAAGACATTTACTGAATAAACATGAACTTCAGAAACAGATACTAGTATTTTACTATAATGATATTTCATAAGCTCATGAAAAAGTACAGTCTGATGGTTAAGCTTTATTTCAAATCTATGATCTGATTTCATGAGGGAGGAAGGAAGGGAAATTTTTAAGGGGAGGACAGGAAGTAATTCTTAAAAGACTTTCTAAATTATGTAGGCCCAGAATAATGCTTGTTACACAAGCATAAATAGGGAAAGAGATACATCTTTCAAGAACTCTTCAAAAAGGCTATAAGTCTACTCTTCTACAAGAACAAGCATGAAGGACTGAGTATGTGAATGATATAAGCCTATGTACTAAATCTGACTCCTACCTACCATAGCAACATTACTGATGTCCTTCTGAAAGGACAGCCGTTGCTGATATAGTTCTTACTTTCACACATAAAAGGCGACATGGAACAATTGTTAATGTACAATATTACCCAGAAAAAAAGCACACCTGTCACCCCATCTCTCCCGTCTTTCAGTCTTGTCCTCGCTATTCTCCCTCTGTACCATGCAACCAGTTTTGTGGTAAATGCATCACAGACACCATGTGACTCAGCTGTAAGAGATTCCTACAGGTGATAATACAGACTCGAGGGCATGAGCTTGTTATTTTACATGGTTTGGTTTTTTCTTCCTTTCTTCCTTCCCCCCTCCTCCCCTCTTTTTTGTGCCTTGATTTGTTCTGGCTTTAATACATTATCTTAAGCATGAAAATTATTTATAACACTCAGGTGTATTTAAATAAACCTCCATTCCTTTTAGTCAACTTTTTTCAAGTATCTCTTAAAACCCGAACTCTGAGAAAAACTCTTTTTTGATGGCCCGTTTTGCTCTTCAGTTGTAATGAAAATGTATTTCACATGACATTTTATTCTGTTTAAAACTACGGCAAAACAAATATTCAAATCTTATCCAACTGAAATTAACATCTCAGAAAGCAACTGTAAAGGCAGAAAGGAGGCAGAAAGGCATCCATTTGGTTCAAGAGACAGGTCGATCAATACACTTCTTGATTATTACCATTTGCAATAGATACAATAAACTTTCAAAACCAAAACATGTACTTTTCAGCTGCGAACATGAGTGTATAAGCCACCAAGAGAACTACTCTTCATCTGGAGATCCCATGCTTTTATTAGGAGTTTTCCAAATATATTTTTTACTTTAAGATCGTGAACATCAAAACTGAAACTTCACACAAGAATGCATAAGTGGTCTCTTCCCACCCAGGAAAATTTACATTTAAGGGGTAAAATGTAAAGAGTCAAGACAGTAGCTTGATAGTCCGGATCACCTGGGACATGTAAAACAGATTGAGCTCCTTTCACACCAAAACAAACACAGGACTCAAGCCTTCGCCTCCTTTACCCCTCATGACCCCTGAACACTACACTTCTAGCTGTACAGAAATGCTGCAGCATTTCTTTTTTTAGTCTGATTTTTCACCACACTTCAAAAGGTTTTGGATTTAGTCTCTGGAAAGATAAAATTTGTTTGACCCACAGCTACTTTCAATATACAACACAAACCCACCTTCTACCAGTATTATTTTCAAAGTAACATTCCAGTCAGTGTGCTAGCCACACGTTCACAGCGCTACTTTAAAGAGTGCGTCTTAGAAAGTTCCTGATGATTCTTTATAGAGTCAGAAATTGAAAACCTCCCTTTTTGGCACCACTGATCAACAAATGCTGTCACTGCTATAAGAAAAGAATACTGTTTGGTTTAACTTTTCTGCTAGAACTACAATCACTAGAACACATAATAGTGAGATAATTACTTGTGTTTATGATTAATAAATTAAATTGTCCACTGGCTCCTTACTCGGAACCCTGAAACTTTCAATTTGTTTTGTTTGTTTGGTTTTTTTTAACAAAAAGAGTAGCCTTACTTTCTGTAGCATGCCAAAAATCTTCCACAAATCTTAATAGCTGCATTCAGAAGCTCCACCTAGATGAAAACAAGTCTCCTCTCTGAAAAGTGAATGTAAGTGACGTTAAAGCTACATGTTTATTATCTCTCAGTGCCTCTGGATTAAATGTTTTCAGTTTAAAACCATCTCTTTTTATGTCTCCTGGCACTGAAGGCTCATGTAAAATCTTCAGATTAAGCCATGCTCTTTTCTGCTACAAGCAGCAGCAAAAACAATCTCGTAAGTATATTATACCCATCACATGAAAATAATTCTGCTGAGATGGACTCTTTATATGCGACAGGAGTAACAAAACTGTATAGTTACCAATGAGGACATTATTTGCTTGTTCTACAGAACATAAATTATGATGATGGCATCTAGCAAGGAAGAAAGTTCATATACAAAATGAAATGCAAGATTGCAAAGTTAGCAGCTCCTACTTCATAAATTAGACACAAAGATTTCAACTTATAATGCTATTTCAACAATCCATGTTTAAATCAAGCTGTTGCAAACATCAGAAATACAAAAGTTACACTCAGTTTATCTCCTCCAAGCAAAAAATAGTTATTTTTCATAGTGCTTACATTTTTTCATTTTTATCTGGATACCACAGCAGTAAAAAGCAAGTCTATGCTTATAAGAATATTGTAAATTATTCCCTTTTTATCACAATCTATCTAAAAAAAGAAGTCTCACCTTAAGCGATGCAGCAGTAATTCAGAATATTTCTCATTTACTGCAACTTAGCTTGAAAGTACTTAAAGTACATGAGATACTCAAAAGTAACACACACAGGGCACTGACGTTTGGTACTCAGAACTGGCTATTTCACTCTGCTGACCTGCATCAAATTACTTCCTTCAATGTAACCAGTATGGGGTAAAATTCTGCCTAGCGAAAAGAACTACTGGCAAAATGTTAGTTTGTCTGCAATGGAGCTGCCCAACAGTCGTAAAATACAAACCAAAAAAGCTTTTAGGGGGTGATGAGCAAAGAGTGTATCATAGCAGGAGATTTTCTCCTTGCCTCCTAAACCAGACAGTGCTATAAAGCTTATATATATATAATTCTAAAGCAAGTCAGTCACCCATACATTGGGCTGTTCTCCACCTATTCTGTAAGGAGTTCACATTCTCTGCACAATACAGGAGTTTTCAGATTGGCCTTACAGGTTCTGAATTAGCAAAGAGTAAATGGAACAGGAGCAAATCTGTTGGCAAAAGAATTGATTCTTAAGAGGGCATTCACACTATATAAATATTCGATGGGTGACTACTTGAGATGAGCTCTAGTCTGGTCCCTTAATACCTACTAGCAGTCAGATTTAATTTTCCACGCTCTTAAAGCACATCTTTTAGTTTCATCTTATCCCCATGAATCAAGTTTGTGTGCTCTGAGAATGCTTCACGAATACGTGAAATTATTTTTTTCTCTTCCTAATACGATGCTATAAAAAGTAAGATAAAGCAAAATGCTTTCATTTATGGGATGATACTTAAATACGCTTTGAATTCTTTAAAGTTTTATGGAAATTATGCTGCTTTGTTCTCTAAATAAGCTCTCACTGGTACAGTCAATTGATCTGATTCCAAAAAGAAAACGAGAAATCAGAACCTTTCCTTGCATTTGATTAGAGAATTTTCTATGAGGAATGCAATATGCAGCCTGGGTTGTTTCTTGGTGTTTTTTAATCAGCTAGAATGTTACAAGTGTTGGGAAATTATTTTCAGAAACATTTAAATGACACTTAGCAAATTTTTGCAGCTTTCATGTACGTTGACAGGGCGGTTGGTGTCAAAAAAATGCTAAAAAATGCCAATGGCAAGATGGCTCTTTTTTAGGAAGTGCATTTCTAATGAGTAAAATTACAGTGCATCACTCACGCACACACACAAAAAAAGAAAAAGGTTCAGAATTGCTACCTGACCATAAATCAACTCAGTTAAATAGTCTGAAGTCAATATTGATGCCTGATTTTGACACTAAGAGAGAAATTATACTTCCATTATTTTTCTCTCATGTCACTTAACTCGCCTTTATTTATTTATTCAATTGTATTTTTCAGAAGCAAGTTAAAAGTGTTCACTCTTCCACAGAAATATTCTTCAGCTGTAAGCGATGGATATACCTAGGCTGTTTTTTAAGTCACCAAATACCTCAAAAGGCTTTTAGAAAAGGCCGTGTATGCAACTAACTTGGCCTCAAAAAGTTCTGCAGTGCTCACCATACTTGAACACTGCTCTATTTTTACCTTATTTCTTAAGACTTAGACCTAAGGAGATTATGAGGAAACCATGGTTATTCTTATGCCCCAGTAGGTCATGTACAGGGTAGAATTTTTTTCAAAAAGTAAACTTTTAATCAGGAAGCAACGTATACCTGCTTCATGCTGCTAACATGGCATAATAAGGTCTTCTAATCAACAGTCTTGCAATACTCTCCCTGTGCCTTCTACCAAGTCACACCACAGGCTGGAATCATGGCTTTCTTCTTTATAATGAGCAAGTAACATTCATGAAATCTAATTGGAAAACATACTCTTTTATAGGGTATATTGCACAGAAGGCATGATGAGAAAGACACCATGAGAAAACCAGCATATCTTAGAGCGTGCTGGTAACATGCTCCCAAAAAATCACTTTTCACAAAGATTACAGGAGCTGGGGAAAAAAGGAATTATTGAAAAAATTGCGCTCGCTGGAATACAGGCTCAATTGTGTACATTCCTGCTTGGTCTGTCAAGATAAGAAACCAAGTGTGCCGAATCTGTGTTTAGTAGCACATTAATATGTAATCAGCCAGATTCTTAATTTAAAATTCGCACCTCGTGACAATGAATAGTTACATATTAGCTTGCAGAAGTACAAACTCAAAAGAATAGCTATTACAATACCAAGGCTGATAGTAGAAATTGAAGTCTCTTAGATTACAAAAAAAATCTTCATGAAATCAAGAAAAACACCTAAATAATTAGCCCAAACTACTCTTGCACTGCAAATAACTAAAAAATAAAAAAAAAAAAAAAGAAAAATATTAAAAGCATATTAAACAGTTCTTTTTAAAAACTATACCACTTTTTGCCACATGCCCACGACTGAATAACCCAAATAATTTATCTAACAGTTCTGGTTTCTAACAAGCACTTTTAAAACTGAAAATTCTCCATTCCAGTAAAGGACCTGAAAAGACATACCTGAAACCAATAATACATTAAGTTAAATGGAGCAAATCTTCACCAATAATGCAGTCTGCTACTAGTGCCTTCAGAAATGTCTAATTATTTGTCACTGTGAAGTCCCAGTTCACTGCTTATAAGAAAAACATTGATGAGCCACCGTTGCACTAATCCATCCATATGTGTACCCATACACACATGTAAACACTAATAATCAGCATCGACTGAGGTCACCTGAGTAAAGAGTAACTTTTGGGTTTTTTAATTATGCTAAGAGGAAACAATGGAAAGTCAACAAGAAAAACACAAAGGAGTGAGGAGCACCCAGATTTGGGCATTTTCATTCAGAACAAATGAGCTCTTCCCTCAGATACCCAGTCCTATGGGACCAAGGAGCTCTCCCAAGGGGCTCATCCTAGCCTCTCTCATGGCAGGCCTTTTAGGTACCCCAAAGCCACAGGCCTTTCCAGCCCTCCTGATGCACTCACATTCTCCTCCTCAGCAGAGAAGTCTTCCATGTTGTGTACCTTAAAACCTGTTCCTGCCGTGCTCATCTTACTTTATTACCCTTCAGCCTGACATACCTCATGTCTGAATTCCCATCCAAGCACAATCGCACACTAAGACCTTGAGAAATAGCCGTATCTTAGGGTGAAGTCTCAAGCAGCATCTAAATCTGAACCGATACAAAAAATGCCAAGGACAGCAGCAGCAACCAGTGAAACCGATAACAACCACTGAGTCGACGCCAAAGGTTATTCGTTATCCCAGCTTTGATCCGACCCTGTTGATGAAACACCAAATCGCTCTGGCTAAAGCTTCCAGAGGAGGCAACGCAGTGCGGTCACACAGCTGCCGGGCTCACAGACCGGCCGGGGCGGAGGAACCGTAGCGCACACGGCACATAGGAACGCGCATCTCTCACCTGACGGCCTCGCAGCCGGGTGGCCCCGCGCCCACACGCCGAGGAGCGGGGAAGCCGCCTCGCCCTCCGGCCCCGCGCCTCTAGACCGCCCAGGTGACGAGGAACGAGGCTCGAAAGCGCTGTTGTCCGTGTCCCACCTGCAGGCGCGGACTCGCAGCCCTGAGGCGCTGCTTGCAGCTCCGCGTCGCGGCTGCCCTCCGCCACCCCACTTCCCACGCCCCCCCCGACTCACCGAGAAGCCGGCCCAGAACGGGCAGGAGTGGCGGACGCGGGCCGAGGTGGTGAGCGCCAGGGCGGCGAAGCTGACAGCCACGATGAGGCAGCCGAGCACCATCTGCGTGACCCCCAAGGCCAGCATGGCCCGCGAGCGGGCGCGGTGCTCGCGCAACC
>JANHGB010011373.1:1078-21512 GCA_026283785.1 Coracopsis vasa | reverse complement strand
GGATCTCCTTCAGCGCGGTGCGGCGCAGCGCCGCCGGCAGCAGCCGTTCGGGCAGCGGGGCGTCCCTCCGCTCTCCCGGCGGCGGAGGCTCGGTGAGGGCTGCACGGCGCAGGGAGCCCCTCCAGAAGGTAAGGCACCGCGGCGGGGCCGGGACGTGCCGCGCCGCAGCGGAGGGGACGAGCGGAGACTCCCCTGGGAGGGCGGCGCGGCGATCGCTCCTCGGGATGCACATCGGCAGCCGAAGATGCTCCCTGGGCATCCCCCGGCTGCCCCGCAGGCACCGGCCGGCCCTCTCCGGGGGTGGGCTTGTCCACCCTCGCCGGGGCGGGAGCGGCCGGGAGGGCTGCGGAGAGGCCGGCCGGCCTCAGCGGCACCTGCTCCAGTCCCTGGGGCTCCTCCCGGCACCGGTACCGGTACAGTGATACCCCGCTCCGCCGCAGGGACTGCCGCAGGCTCCCCGGCTTGTGTCTCAGCGCCGAGCAGCCGTAATGCACAGGGGGGTGGGTGGGAAAAAGTTTCCTATCTTTAATTCTTTGCACAGCGTGAGCAACAGCGGGTTTGCTCAAGTCCAATGACGAGGGCAGACTATTAGATCTTTTCCCCTTCCTAAGGTAATTCCCTAGAAGGGTGAGAGAAGGAGGGAATCAATGAGAGGTCTTTTTCACTAATAGTCCACTGAATTACATTTTCAGAAGGATGTTATTACGGTTGCATTGAACTGGGAATCCCCAATCAACAGAGACCATATGGTCCCTAGACGTTTCCTAGACAAAGCCCCTATTTTACTGACTGGAATAAACTATGTTTCTCTGTCAATACTGGCATTGACAGAAAGTAAAAATTTCAACTATAAATACATATAAAATAAGGATTGTCAGCAGAACAAACAACCTAACCTGCTATTATAGGAGGGACAAGATGGAAAGACCTGACATGAAGTTGGAACTTGGCTTTGGCACTTGCACCTGATAATTTATCCTGACATGCAGGGTATTGTCAGCTCTTCGCTTCAGTGTGAGGACATTAAATTACCCCTGAAATGGCTCTAAACATCATGAAGCACAGTGCTGCAAAACCTGTCTCAGAATGGAAATCCAGATCCTGAGACCATCTATCTCCTGATAGATGGTATCATCAGAGCCACTGAGGAATTTTTTTCTGTTAATACCAATGTGCTTTGTTGAAGTGCCTCATTTGTTCTTGCTAAGTTAATGGGAAGCGGTTAATGAGAAGTTAGATGTTTTCTGATTCTTTTAACTTCCTCTTTTTACTTTCTTTCATTTTAGAGAACATCTCTAGTAACAGTCTCCATGCCTAGTGAAGGTGGATAAAATTCGTTCTGTGATTTATGTGTAGCATTTCTCAGCAAGAATGGGCTTCCTCAACACAAACCTTGGGGCTGCCCCCAGGTCTTTTCTCCCAGGAGTGCTCACTCTGATAACTATCCTCTGCTTCATTTTGTTTTCCCAAACCCATCCATTTACAGTCCATGAAAATATAAAATGTGTTGTCCCTTCTGCACCTTCTTCTTTGTGCACAGATTCCTTTGAGGATTGGGACTTGCTATCCTTTTCCTTGACATATGAAACACTTCTGAGGGCCAGGTATGTAGTGGTCCAAGAGATTGTTTAGAGTTGGATTAGCTGGATTTCTCCTATCTCTAAATACCTCTGCCTCAAATTAGGCTACCCTAACAATGTATTAACTGCAGTGCTGCCTCATCCACAGTTTAGGAGAGGAATCTGTACAGGAGCAGCAATAAACCACACCCTACGTGTACAATCATTATTCAGAACTTGGTAATCTGGCGACTCAAAGAATAGTCAGGCAAATACTCTTTTGTACCCTGCAGATCTTAAGTTAAGAAGCTGACCTTCCAGCTCTTTCTATAGGAGGAAGGGCAGTGAGCTGCCCTCCTTTGTGATGCCTTTCAGTGCCTATTTTTTTCATTATTGAAATGCATTTGTTTGTTTTCCAGCTTGTGTTTTTCCAGCTTCAGGTTCCTGGTTCCTGCTATGACTCTCACAGATTAAAGTCTTGCTTTAGCAGCTGTCTTCAGTGTAGGTACTTTAAATGATGCAGCAAGAACTTACCTGCTTTATTCAAATAAATTAACAGATCAAGTCTCTTGGTCTCCTTTTCTTTTGTAAGACAGTTTTCAAGACTCATTCCTTGCTACAGTCAGTTTCCCAATCTGCAAGGAGAGGGAGAAGGAATATTAGACAGGGCTGGGCGCAATGGGTTGTGATAAAGGTTCCTCTGTTGCAGGATACTGGACAAGGAGGTGAAATGGACTGGGGGGTGGAGGAGGGAAGATAAGGGAACAAAATAGAACAACATAAGGGTACAGAAAGGCATTGTTGTTTTTCAAAGCTTCACCAACTCCTGCTAATGATTCAGGTAATCATGTGGTATCTTTCAGCTCCTCAAACTTGACTTCTTCTCATAAAGGTTTAAATATGTTCACGGTCTCCTTCTAGGACTACTCAGGCTCATTAACTAGTGCTATGCCTTGAGTGCCCTGTTGAGCTCCTGTTTGCCTTGACCAACAACAGAAGTAGTAACTAAGAATGTTTCAGAGCTACTAATGCCTAGTGCCAAAATGAGATGCTACTTGGAGGTAGTGGTGAGATGTTAACAGAAAGATCCTCCCTGTCCTACCCATGGGCTTTAATTTGCAGGGAATTTAGAGGAAGCTAACACTGCAGTCACCTTTGAGGTGCTCATGGAAATTCATGTCTGCAGAGGTATGGTCTTAGGCTTTCTGCAGCTGTAGCCAAACATCATGACCTCAGTGCAGTACACATCTGATATTTTCATGTTTTTGTTTTAAAACCTTAAATGAAACAAGCCATAATGGCTATAGACATAGTCTATGTGTAAAGGGGGCATTTTCTGGCAGGAATACTGATCGAGTATGCTGGCAAAGTGCCCTTAGTACAGATGCTTCTTGTATTAGTAAAACTGCGCTTTTGTCAGCACAGCTTATTTTAGTTCATTTAAGCAACACAAGTTATACAGGTGAATACACATTTATGTGTCCATAAGTGGGGTTGATTTCCAAGATGAGGTATAGTATCATGTTCTATTTGGCTGACCTATATAAGCAGGCAGAGATGGTAATGCAGGAATGATGCTGCTTAAAAAAAAACCCAGAAAATTTGAATAATCTGAAAAGAAGTGTCTGAAAAAGCTGCAGTGGCAGCCGGAGACCCTGGCTCAGTCTAAGTCTCAGAGAGACACAATATGTCCCTTTTGCTACTTGGTAATTATCCATCTAAAACCATGCTAACTCTTTTTAGTCAGACATGACATTGGGAGCTGTTGTTCACTTCGCCATCTGCAAGTGCTCAAATTAAGGCAGTATACAGTATACGTGAGCTTGCTTCCCCAGTACCATCCTTTTTAGGTGGCATTATCTTGCTAAATTTTCTGGGAAATGGCCACTTCCAGGCAGATGGCAGGAGCTGCAGGAAGCTGTGAAGAAAGCTGATGTGGGAACCACTACATCTCATAGACACAAGACACCTCTGACCATTTGTCCCAGCTCCTCCTGAGCTTACGACTATATCCCCTCTTTCTTTTTACTGTGCTTCTTCAGCAGTTTTTGTTTTCCCATTTGAAGGAAAAGCATTCTGGTGACTGCCTGGGAGTGCATTGCAACAGCAGAAGGCACAGGGGAGGAATGACAGTTGTAGAAGTGTTTTGTGGGCACCACACTGTAACTCCATGCTGAAGGATTAAGAGTAGAGGTCTCAGCCCTATTGCTGCTGACACTAGCAGGAGTTTGTGACTTCTCTGGTGGTGAGTCTAGCCTCTAGAGTGATGGCAGGAGTCAGCTATTGTCACGGTTTAACCCCAGCAGCAACTAGGAAGAAAACTAACTGTATTCCAACTGAAACTGTGGCAGCTGTGTATATTGCTTGAAAGCTGTGAAATGTCTCCAAACTCTGTTGAAGCCAATGAGAGTCTTTGTATTGACTTTGATGAGGTCCTGTGTAACTGCTGCTTTGACCTGTGTGCAGACACCTGTGCCACTGTCGAATAATCGCTGCTCAGATGACTCTTGTGTTCCTTGACTGTTAATCTTAAAGTACATGTTATCATATTTTAATACTGCTCCCATGTGTGGATCAGCTTGTCTGACCTGGAGAGACAGATTACATCAATCTGAGGAATAAACCTTCTGGACCAGTGCAGTTCTACCCTCTGTATTCCCTGGGTCCTGGCTGGCAATCCCTGCTTGGCCCTAGAATAATTAATGAGTAATTCAGCTCATTTACTGCCACTCAGCAGAAAACTACTACAGAGGGAATCTTTTAAGGACATAGATTTTTGTTTCCAGTGGTATCTTCTCTTCACATTTCTTTTCCTTCTTGCTGTCGTCCTCTGAAGCCTATGCTTTTCTGTCTTCGCAATATTAGTCTTAATGCAATGTTCCCTCCTCACAGTCTTCCCTTCCTTTTTGTCTTCTCTGCCTGGGATAGAACTGGTTTTGGTTCCTTGTTCTTTTCTCTCTACCATGTGGTGTGGTACCAGTAATTCCAAATCCTGATCCTCAGTTATTAATTTTTCATATTAGCCCAGCAAAAAGCTGGACTGAAGTGAAAAATTGGACATGGTGTGTTTTGTGTTCAAATAACAGGGAGTTGTAATAAGGCAAACATATAAAACTGCCTAGTAAGATTAAATATAAATAAGTATAATGGAGGATAAATTGTTTATCTATTTATATCAATATCTTCAAGCCTTTTCTAATGCTTGATTCTAATATTTTCAGGCTGAATTTGACAGAAAAAGCTATCCCCCAAACTGCATTATCTATCTTAGTATTGAAAGTTAATCACTGTAGCTCCTAGACCACATTCAGGGAAAATACGGATCTCTCTTGCTTTAAACTGTTCAGCTCTTCCGTTCTGTATCCATTAACACAGATCATAGCTTTTAAAGTGCATAGACAGCAGTATTAAATCTGTACTATTCAAGGCATGCCTTGTTTTGTGCACATTAGGCAACCACTGTTAGGATCAGAGTGGTTACCAGGTCACTTGGTAACTGGGGCAAAGACATTGGAAATGATTGCTATTGTATATTTTCAGAAATTAAAATATTTACAAAATGAGGTCACAGAAAAAAACCCCAAACAAACCTAAATAACCAAAAAACCCCCAAACTGACTGCTGTCTAATGTGGTTCTTTATATTTGAACCTCTCTGTCCTGGTTTAAGGACTGTGCCAATGACTGAGCATTTAGAAGAATTTCTTCTCTGATTCTCACAGCACAAAGTTGAGGACTGTCTAAACTCATGTGACTTGCTTCATAATACGTGTTTATCTTCTCTTTAAGTAATGTAAAATATCAGCATTTTCATTAATCACACTATTCAAAGTCGTATGATGCCGTTTCTTTCCCCATCAGTTTGTTTCTAGTTACATTTGGATCAGTTGCTGAACCAGAAGTTGGTTTGTGTCATAATCCTGAAGGATTTCAGATCTGGTCACCCCAAACGAATTCTTAGTTTCTTTGTCCTTTTTTACCTCTGAGTGCTCATAGAGCTTTGCTATGCACTCGTAGCAGTTTGTTACAGACTATCAACTTCTGCCAGCCTTCATTGCCTAGGAACACAAATTAATTCTGCATAAAACTGGGAAAATGTTATATGTATGTATGGGTATAAGCTGTGTGGTGCATTAAACAATGAATGGCTTAAAAAATCTATAACCTTTTGGAATGAAACAAGAAATTTGACCTAAATCATACCCCCTAGTGTGCAGTTAGCTATTCATGTACGTAATCTGCTGCACTTGGCAAAGCCTGTGAATGCTGTATCCCTGCCTTTCACTGTCTCCACAGGAGTAATAATAATGCAAAAAAAAATAGTGCTGATGGGATAGGAGGGTATTGTACTGGAGACAAAAAACCAAAACAAAACAGTGATGCCATTCTCTGTCTGTATGGAAAGAGCCCGTGGGAAAACTGTCCTATTATTTCCCACAATATTTTCTTTTTCACAGAAAGTTGAATAGCCATAGCAAGGAAACACAGGAAAGCCGAGTTTCTCAGCCTTTACGGGCCCTTCAAATGCATTAAAAACACCCTCTGCGAAGTCAGTATTTTTATCTGATAATTATAAATTATAGATCTTTAGTTTTTATCTCGTAAGTTTAAAGCGTAGAACTAAAAAAATGACAGTAAATTATATTCACTGGAAGGGGCTAAGATGGAAAAAAAGAAAAGGTGTTGCAAACGTACTACTAATGCTCTCCAGACCTTTTACAGCAGCCCTTACTCTATGTGCAGAACACTTACTGGGTTTTATTGTTTGCTTATAAATGAATCAGAGAAGAGGGAAATAGAAAACTGCGGACAGCCACATTGCCATAGAAACGTATGAGTCTTTTCAAACAAAATTAAAATATAATGCAATATTAATCTTACACCATACTACTGTTGATTTTGAAGTCTTTAGATGAAGATCATGCCTCAGCAGTGTTGATTCAGTAAAATTTTAAGTGAAGTTCTCAAAGTTTAATTACAAGTTTTTCCCAAGAAAGTTTGTGATCTCACTAAACCAAGTGATGAACTAGGTGTAGGTGTAATTAAAGCCAGTGGCCTCCCATATTTGCATTATTTTTCTTAAAACACTGTATATATGTATAAAGCAATAAGACTGCTGTGCTTTCTTATATCACATAATGTCTATTTTTGCTAAAGGGCTAACTGTTACCTGCTTACTCCTGAATTCTCTTCAGTCTCTCTTGTGATACTGCAGTGATTTGTAGACTTTTTGAACTATGCTCCCCTCTTAATCCTCAAGATTTTCTTTGGAACCAATAAGCCCGTACATTTTACAATTTAATGTGGCTGGAAACCAGACATGGACCATTTCTGATTGCTTTGTGGACCATCAGTGGTCCCATATTTTGAGAACCACTAGTAAAAGTTGATTTATTCTTTAAAAAAATATCTATAGCATTGAGTTCCTCATTTGGAGAGAACTTTCCTCATTTGAAGAGAGCTGGGGGCATCTAACTGGTGTGCTGGTCTCCAATTCTGGAGCCGAGGTCCTGGCACAATGAGTCGTGCAGTGAGGCTTACTGCTGGAAGAGTCCTGCAGTGCACTCCAGATGTGTGTTTGCCCCACCATTTAAGCTGGGGACTTGTTTGCTTCTGTTCTCAGTCAGCCCATTTGCCAAGTTTCTTCCCAGCAGCAGCCAGGGCTCTTGAGAGGTACATGTGTGTATGGGAGAGAAGAGTTCAGGTGCAGCCAGCATGGTCTTGGGAGGAGGCAGTGGTTAAGGTACAGAGCATGCACACATCTTGAACCCAGGACACATGCCTGAATTCCCCAAACTTGAAGTTCTTATCTTGCTTGGGAAGCTCACATAAATCTAGACTGGCAAAATGGTATAGAAGCAGAAACCCACTTTGCAGTACCCATAAACCTCTGCTTGTTGGTCTCCTAGCTCCCAAAGAACATGCAGTCTCTAAAAACTCCCTTTTTCACCTTAGAGCTCTGCTTCCAGATGTGTTCTTACCTTCAAACCCCTAGGCTCAATAGCCTGGGTGTCTGCTGTCTGTCTCCCTGGGCTGCTGCACCTGGTTTGCACTTTTTGAGCCCATCTGTGAGACTGCATGGTCCATACCAAGCTGGTAGCATGTGCTCCCTCTTTTAGTGCACTCTGGTTTTAACAGCACTCACCTAAGGTAAAGGGGTCTCAAGTAATTTTTTTCCATTGGTTAAAGGGATATTTGCCTTCATTTATGCATTATTCAGCAAGCTAAATGTCTTCTGCAGTAGATACTGTCCCAGTCTTTCCCACTGAAGCTGCTCCATGTAAGTCTAAGGTATTAAAGATTCTCTGGATGTCACAAAGCATGTGGGGAAAAGAGAAAAGAGTCTTCCGCACCTTGCTTCAAGCACTCAGCAAGAGAATGGACTCTTTGGCTCCAGATACTAAATACAGCATTATATTTTAAACTAAACAGTCATTGCGTATAATATAAACTAACTCTGAAATAAAGGCTAGAACCCAGGGGCCTCAGTCAGGGACTAATGTTCTCTCTCTTGCATCTGCTTCTTCTGGTCCAATGAATCTTTGCAGAAAAGAAATTAATAGAAAATAGCTTCAATGGTTAAGAATGCAATCTCCATTCCCCTAGTTTTTCTCACCCATTAGCCAACAGTAACCCTAGGGAGGTGGGTTTCAGTCCTCTCAAAACAAACAAAAAAATCCAAAGCCCCAAAACAAAACATAAAGACACAAAAAAACCCACAAAAAACCATGTTTATCCCATCCCATGGAATATTTTAACCACAGAGAATATAAATGGAAGACATAGACTTCTTGTTTCTTAGTCCTCTCTTATATTCAAATTCTTTGTAGTTTTTTATATGTCCATTAAATTATGCTGTTAGACGTCTGCATTTATCATCTTGCTTTTTTATCTTGGCATATCTTTTTCCACTTATGTAAATCAAAAGGGATGACTGGCTAAGGCTAGCTCTGATCATTCCTTGTGCTTTGTTAGTACAGCTGAAGAAGCCCTGAGAAGTACAAAGGGAATGGTAGTGCTATTTTTCCCGTTTAGTTCCTTAAAAATTATGAGAACTCATATGAGATGCCCTGCAGATTTCCTACAGCCAGGGCGCCTACCTGGTTTCTAAATCTTTAGGTGTATTGACTTCAGAGATAAAATCAATGTGTAATATTTTCAGCCTAATTACATCCTTACAAACATCAACCACAAAGCAAAGTATATTTTTGTTTTAAGAAGGAAGTGATATCTGGGTAAGTCTTCCAGCAAAACCTGTACGTCGGCAGCATAGCTTGCTCTTTGATGTCTGTCTGGCAGTTGTCATAACTGGGTTACGAAGCAGACACTAGAGCATGCATTTTTCATGTTTGGGTAAATGGCTTGAAGTATCAGTTTTCTGGCCATATACCACCAGGGTTATCTCAAGAGGAGGACAGAAAAGTCAGAGGCGGTCAGTTTTACCCCCATAGGGAGTAGAAGTACATGTTTTAATGCCTGAAATGTTTGCAGAATGGAGAGAATGAGTCTTTGTGCCACTTCAGGAGAGACTAACAAACATCTTGAAGTAAAATTCTACATTAGGTCTCAGTAAGTCATTAACTGTACTCCTGGGAGGCACTTTGGTACTCTTCTGATGAACCAGCTATTTTATATAGGTTTTGAAGAAGTGGTGATACCAATGGAAGCAGCAGATATCATCGAATTCTAAGCATTATATAAGACTTACATATAAAAGAAATTTAAATCAGAAACATGAAATGCAGGGCTCTTTTTTTTGTAGATAAGTGACCTGCAGATGGAGGGTTAGATTCTGTCATCTCTCTCACATTATCCATCTCTAAAATCTTAACAGTTTATAGCTTGCATTTGGTTCTCTTTGAACGTCAGAAAACATTTTTAAACTATCCTGCAGTTCCACTCGGAAGCAAGCTGGGAATTTCACAGAAGATAGCACAGCACAAGAAGTAAGACCAGTTAAAGCGTGAGCAATGTAGAGTCACAATGCTTCAGAATTGTGACTGCAGCCAAACAGTAAAAGATAACAAAACCAGAAGCTGATAGAGGGGGAACTGACTGAGAAGACCTAGAAATCCTGTATTCCACAAGATCAGAATGTGGTCAGGCACGCAGTTGGTTGTTTTGTTAAAATCATCCACTCTTTGCAACAGGGGCACAATTGTGGAATCAGATCCTGAGCAGCTACAAATCATTATTGGATGCATCACTGAGAATCATCTCCCAGCACCACGTGAGGTTATTGTGCAGTTATAACTGTACTCAGTAATGCTTATTGAGGGGAAAATCCAAGACAGTCAAAAAGACCTATTCAAAATCTAGTTTTCTTCAAGGTGATACATGCAGTCCATTCTGGGGAACTCAATATGAAAGGAGCATATTTGGGCAAAGATGTGCAACAGCTTTGCTAGAGTGACCTGTTAGGACATAGTACTTAAATTCATTCTAATCCCAGCTGGAATGTCATTTAGTCCTTACTTACCTATCTCCAGCGAGTTGTTGCCAGAAGCTTGTTCTCTTCAGCCCTGATGGCTCTTCCATGGAACTATGCTTGTTGGAATTGAAAAGATCATGGTAAATTTAAGAGGCTTAAAGGGACATGAGAGAATGGAATGATAAGAAGGTGATGCTTCATTGACACTATGCATGGTGCTGGAAGAATGGGCAGTAGTAGAGCTTTGCTCATATGCTTTTTGTAGGCACCCCGTAATTGTGCTGTAACTCAGTTCATTTTGTTGAAGAGCCATTATGGAAGAACAAGAGTGAAAAGATTAACTGGTAGCAGATTGTAAGGGATGTATAATTGAGCAGTTGTAGGTACGTATCTTACACCCTGTCAGCCTCAAAATAAATAAGCTAGAGATGCGCTGACCTGTTGCATAGCAACCAGGAGGAAGCACAGAACCAAATCTCTGGATGCTGTGATTTGTAAACCTTTACAGAACAAAGTAAAAGACCTTTGCCCATCTGCTAGAAATGTTCAGAAGCTGAAGGATAAAAATGGTACATTCCCTGGAATCTAACACTTAACAACCATTTTTATTTATAGATAAATACACAGATGCAGTGTAAAAAGCCTGACTGTTTTGCCTCAAGGTTATGTAGAAAAAAATACTTAGTCTTTCCAATTTTACTTAGTGTTTCCCTGGATTCATCACACAGGAGATTCCTTAAAATACTGAAAATGCAAAGTTTTTGCAGCTGTAAATATTTGCCCATTGTTGTGATCTTGTAAATATTTATATGCTTATTTAGCAAAAGTATTTATGTTATTTGACTGAAGTCAAGTGCAAATTCTGATGCATGATGAAAAGAGGTACTCATATGTTTACTTAGAAATTGCTGTCAAGAAGATGTTTCCAGCCCTTCTTGCCCGTTTGAAGTGTGTTTCAACCATTATTTTCAAGTGAATGCCATGTATTAGAATGCATTTGTGCTAGGGCAACAGCTCCCCTGTGGTTTCTTACAGACCAAAGATGTTCAACTGCTTTGTTCAATTTCATACTTTGCGTGCACACTTTACACTTGTAAAAGTTGTAGGTAGAGCCCATGGGAATTTTTTTCTGTTATGAAAATGTATAATATTCGTAACTGTAGGAAATGTGTTAGTTTGTAGAAAATAGAGAAAAATATGGTGTATAGTAGAAATTAATCCTTTTTTCTTTTTTCAGTAGAAAACTCCGTATGTAATAGTTTCACAGAATCAAAGAATGGTTTTGTTTGGAAGGGACCTTAAAGCTCCTCCAGTTCCAAACCACTGCCATGGGCAAGGACACCTTCCACTAGACCAGTTTGCTCAAAGTCCTGTACAGCCTGGCCTTGAGCACTGCCAGGGATGGGGCAGCCACAGCTGCTCCGGGACAATCTGTTGCAGTGTCCCACCACCCCCATAGTAAAGAATTTCTTCTTAATATCTAATCTAAGTCTACCTTCTTTCAGTTTAAAACTGCTCCAGCCCTCTGATCATCTTCCTGGCCTTCCTCTGGACTCAAGCAGGTCCCCGTCCCTCTTGTGTTGGGGGCCCTAGAGCTGAATGCAGTACTGCAGGTGGGGTCTCATGAGAGCAGAGCAGAGGGACAGGATCCCCTCCTTCGACCTGCTGGGCATGTTTCTTTTGATGCAGCCCAGGGTACAGTTGGTTTCTGGGCTGCAAGCGCACACTGATGATGGCTCATGTTGAGGTTCTCAGCAGCCAACACTCCAAGTCCTTCTTCTCAGGGCTGCTCTCAAACCGTTATCCACCCAGCCTGTTTCAATAGTAATAGCACTCCCATTCTATAAGCCCATTCTTTAAAGCCAAAAATCATTGAGAAATGTATTTTATTGTGCAACTTCCTTTGCATTTCAACTAAAGACATTTTGCACTTTTGGACTCAAGACTATCTGGCTCTTTATGAAGGCATATGAATAATACATGTACAGCATCTACAAGTACTGGATGCTGCCTATTTATTTTAGAAAAGCATATTAATGAAACAATTATTTATAATTAATTGTATAGGATGATTAATGCCATATATAACATTACTTAATGAACCCCTTAATGATAATAATTATGAAAAGGGCAGCATCATAAGTCACAAAGCAGGAAAGACATTGTCATGAAGTGGTGAATATAGTTCTACTCTAGTGCAGCCTACTGAATGAACAGCATGTAAAAATCCTGCATATACCAAAAAGCAGTAAAATATGTAGGCTTTTATATCTCCTACCAGAGTTGGAAATTCAGGTTTCTTTTTAGATGAGCTTGGTGATAGCATACAGACAAGATGCTATTCTAGGAGATACAGTGAACAGGCTTTAAGAGGAGGGAGTTGTTATATCTTATTTTCTTTTTCTGCTTATAAAAAGTGTGCAATGTCATAATTTTCCTTGATTTTATTTTATTCATCCTACATTGGGCACTTCATGCTTAGTTTTTCTTACATTTGGTCCAAGTTATATACATGTGTTGTCACTCTTTGTTCCTCTGTCTCTGTAGTTTTATTACTATGGCAAGTATCAATTTATCAATCAATTCTGCAATTGTAGTAAACCTTTTTAGATGCCTGTGACTGTTTTTGCTGTTATGCACTCACATAAATAGTATAAATATCTGCTCAAATATTGCAATACTGATGATTATTAAAGACCTTGTATCTTATTATAAAACTGTAATAAGTCTACTGGCTTGTACTTGTAAAAGTACTTGCATGGCTTTTAGTCCAGTTGAGGGTAAAATGCTGTTGTTTGGATCTTCCATGCTCATGTGCTTGCAGCTGCAACTAACGAAATGGTCCCAAGATGTTAGTACCTGTGTGATAAGTTTAGTTGCATAGTTCTGCGGATGTTCTGTACAGCAGAGAAGGTTGTGCAAATACTGTTATTATTTTAAGGTTAATGTAAATGGTCTGTCAAAGATCTTTTTTTATATACTGACAAGCTAAAAGGAACTGCTAGGAGCACGTTAAGGTCGGGATTCTTCTTACGCAGTCTGAGACATTTACAATGGAAATTTTTAGAGCTTAACTGACCACTCAGGACCCTTTATCGTCATTGGAGAGGAACTGATGGCTTTGGGGCATGCTTATTCTTAACTGCTTTTGGAAAAGTGGAGTCACGTCCTAGGATACCCGGACATTTTTGATTTTACCTGCATTGATGGTAAGGATAACGCTGCATCTACAGCGTGAAAATCCACATTTAGTGAGATAAGCCCTGTAGATGGTGAGGTCCCATAATGCAGTCCTCAGAAGCCTCCCTCATGGCTACCTTTGCACACACCTGGGTGGCTGCTGTCCTGGTGGATCTGGTGACCCTCTGATGTGGGGGTGGAATTGCCTGTATTTCCAAGCCTAAGAGGGGACTCTGAGGGATGTTGATTGAATACAGGGAAAACTGACATCTTGGCATAGAACAGTCTGTTTCATTAGAAGTCAAAAGGAGCAGGCTTCTGTCTCTAGAAAGGAGAATTCCCTCAGAGTATTAGGAGTGCAGATGAGTGCTCTGTGTAAGGTGGTTCACATCCACGTATCCTGCTACATCTGCATGTGGGTGGTAAGCTCTCCTGCAGTGGGAGGACTCTTAAAACTGTGTCACTTAACAGTAAACTGGGCCAAACAAAGTAAAATTTGATCTAAGATTATGAACCTCCCTTGCTGAGGGGAGCCCTACGCTGCTGCCCTAAGAACTGTTTCTACATTGAATGCAATGTTCAGTCTGTTTGTTTCAATGTGTTCCTTCTCCCCCATACAAGATTTAATTGCTTCACTGCAAAATGTGCTCCTTACTGTTTCCCTCTGACCAATGCTTTCTCACAGGCTGGAGAAGATCAGGTTGTACATAAGCCTTGGGCTGTCATTCTGCACCACAGAGAATGCTAAAAGTAAATATTTTTACTGTTGGCCTTTATCTCCCTTGGTGGGGCATGCCTTCTGGCACTCAGAATGGCAATTATTAGAAATTTATTCCCAGTAATGAATAGTGTTAGCGCCACGGTTAATACCAAGTAGAGTGCCAAGTATGCTTGCCTCCTTGCTCACTCCTGACTTGCTGACACCTGGGAAAGGTGGTTACATACCCTCGGTGCTCAATTTGTGCTAAAATTGTAACTAGCCAGTTTGAAGGTTGGTAAGCTGTTTGGGGAGGCTAGGACATGACTGTAATATATGCAGGATGAAAGTAACTTGAGATTAATTTCTTCCTATAACTCATCTCTGGCAGCATTCTTTGAAGGAAATTTAATACATCATCTTTGTTGTATGTAATATCTGTTTTGTTAAAAATAGGGCTAAGTTATAATAGGATTTGATCACCCTGACTGGAGTATTGTAAAGAAGGGGCCAGGCACAAAACTGCTGATGCTCAAATCAGGGGGAAAGCTGGTTAGCTTCCCTGACATCAAGGGAATGAATTTTTAGAAAGCCATTCATGGATATATGACAAACAGCTTGAAAGGGATGCCAAACCCTCAGGGTTTCTGTCATAAGCCTTAAAACATATTTGCATATTTTTTGCATAGAAACAGGAGCTCTCTCTCTGTTGCCAAACTGCAGAACTAAAAGGATGCAAAATCCCTACCTAGTCCAAAGGGCTGTGAGGGGGAACTTCATAATCAGAATTCAAATGTGTGCAACAGATTAGGAAAATTACTTCTGCCATAGGGATCCCCCAAAAGGGATTTCTGCCATATCTGAGAGAGACCCGCAAATCCTGAGGATATTGGTAAGCTAAATCTACCTGCCATTAAAAAGCTTGTTTTCTTCTCCAGGCATTTCTCATGTGAAAATAGCTCACTGACGTCAACAGATCACACAGATTAATGTTAAGGTGCTACTGCTTGGTTTTCTTGATATCAAATGCACTTTTTTCTGGCAGTTTTGATTTCTCTTTCTCAAAATGAAAACAATATAATCATGAATAGAACCAGAGTAAGAGAGAAATAAAGAAACTGTGTTCCTCCTCATACAGCCAGTGCACCTAGTGATCCAGTTTCCTAGGAGTTTCATGTCCTTCCTAGCTATACCATTTACTGTGAGTTGTTGTGGATTGAACCAGGAGTCCCTGGGCCTTGGAAGGACTGCAGGGCACATGGCCAGGAGGGGCAGCTCTGTTGAAGTGCAGGATCTATGACAATGTGAGCTGGACTGGTTTAATTCCTGCGTGAGGGCTTCAGCTAGGAATTTGACTGGGAAGTGTTAGCATCTGTGGTGTGGTTCACACACAAATACAGGTGCACTGGCCCCTTTGGCATCCCTCATGCTGCTCTTATTTCTGACATTTTCATTGAATGGTTTCCTTTTCTGATTTCTAATGTTATTCTTTTCTTCCATTAAATGAAAATGCTTGCAAGCACAGCAAAGCACTGTGCTTTTATCATTTTGGGGAGAAAGCTGATGACTGCAGAGGAATTCATGATGGGCGAAAGCACTGTATAATTTTTAGCATATAAATTCACTCTCTGGTCATCCACCCACCCAGACAGTAATGTGGGTGGACTTCTCATCATATTAGCAGAGAGTTGCCATTTAAATTTCCCATGCATCAAGCCAACAATAGACTCCCATTGCGTATGCATGGCACTGCCATTGATCTGATTGATTTTGGGTTGCATGTGGTCAGTGATGTGTGAATTAATAGCAAAGGCAGTTAACTCTTTTCATGAATGTCTCTGTTAGTCAGGACTGTCTTTGAAATGAAGTGCTAATCAGTATTGATAGAGTTAGATGACAGCCTGTAATGATTATGAAGTTAGAAAAGAAATTAAATATCTGTGACTTAAATTACAGATTTGTACATGAGCGGGGTTTTAAAACTGTAGAAAAAGTTTGGTATCCTATGGTTTTTAGAGATCTGGCTGCATTTCTGTATTATGTGACTTTTTATCTCTTTACTTGTTATTTTCAAGGCTTGCATAACAGTAACTAGGTTGACGGAGATTTAAAACAGAGTGTGCATGGCTTCACATCACTATGCTACAGAGAATTGTGTTTAAGACTAAATGAAGGGGCAGTCAGCTCAGAAGCTCAGAAGAAATGCTTTTGCCAAGTTTGTGTGGTTGGAGTCAAATCATGAATATTGGGCATTTCTCCTGCCTCTCGGAAAGACGATCTGAGCATGAGGCTGTTGGCAGAGCAATGTGCTGCTTCGTTAAATTGAAGCTCAGGTTTGCTGGGTTGTCTGGTTTTTGTACCTCGTCTGCAGCTTTATGGGGGAATGGCCCAGCTTTCCCTGGAAAGAGTTGAGGAGATTCCTGAGCAGAATATCCCCTAGCTTGGTGAGGGTGCTCCTCAGAGGGGTGAATATGTGAAGGATATTGGGACTGAGCTGGTGGTCTGTGTGGGGCTGTACCAGTGGAACTGGGGGGATCCTGGCATGGCAGCCGTTCAAGGCACCTGCAGAAGCAAAAGCTATCATGTTTCCAATTTTGCAAGCAAAATTATTACTTGTCTAAGATGTATGGGGCCGTTTGGGGCAGATCTGGTTCTTGTACTTCAAACTGAAATCCTTTTGTGGATCTGGGCCCTGCAGTCTGGGGGAGCTGCTGAAGCTGATGAAAATCAAAAGCTTCAGCGTGTAAAAGCATTAAAGCATTATTCTGAACAGCAGACAAAAATGGGTTTGCTTCACATAGGTAGTTTTCTAATAAAGGTCATTTGAAAATATTCCATGTTTGGTGATATTCTGGTCTAATTTCTTGAAAGGAAAATCTGTGGAACAAATATTCTGCTTTCTACAGTGTAAGTATAGTCCAAAGGCCAGTATTTCTATAGAAATACATTTGTAGCAATTTTAGAAATGCTGGTTTTGATATAATTATATTTTTTTTTCAGTAAATAAGGAAAGCGTTTATTTCTGTTTTCATCTTGGTTTCTATAATTTTATTTCCAGCAGAGTCAAAATGTCGGACAAAAGTGATTTAAAAGCGGAACTTGAGCGCAAAAAGCAGCGCTTGGCTCAGATAAGAGAAGAGAAGAAACGGAAGGAGGAGGAAAGGAAGAAGAAAGAGGTAAATATGCAGAAGTGTCTTTTAGATAGCTCATGCTTGCAGAAGGGGCTTGCTGAGGTTTTGACATCTTGGTATTTTATACCCCAAGGTATCTGTCATGTGGAATGAGATCCTCAAACCCGCATCAGTCTAACCTTAAAATCAAAATGCTTATTTTCAGTCAAGAAAGTTGGGGTGAGGGAATTGCTTTTTAAACCCAATGGACTGTCAGATGACAACAGTCTAGACAACATGATGTGTACGTGTGTGTAGAAAGAAAAATTGATTTGCCACAATGCTTTTTCCTGGCCTCTTGTTCAATGGAAAGGGAGTGGAGAGTAAGGAAAGTCAGAAAGAGGGCTCACGTTTTTTTCAAGACATTACAATCTAAGTGTGTATTTTTGAAGACTAGTTTGATTACTAGCTAAGGTAACAGATTTACAATTATTGTTCTCCACCAAAGTAAAACATAATTGCAATTGCATTTTCATCTTCTGGCATGGGTGCATCTTTCAGTTCTGTTAAAGTTTGATTGACATATTAGTTTATTTGTCCTTGACAATATGCATTAGGTTTTTCATTAAGGGATTTGTACTTCTTTTTATTCAGTCACTTAGTGGAATAGAGGTGAGAATTGACAGGGAGTGGATATTCATTTTCATGCAAAGTCAGAGAAGCATTAAGTGATTATGTTTCCTTTCCTTCAAATGTCAACACTTACTATAGTTTAAAGCACCTGTTATCCTTTACTAATAACTGGTTTCCTTTTAAACTGACACTTTAATATTGTACATGAATTTCATGGAATTACTGTGAAAATGTGATGTGATCCGAAAAAACAGTATTCCAGTTTTGGCTGTCTTTTTAATCTTTGTTCATTTGAGCCATTTTTGTGCAATTACCAGCCCACCCCCTGTGAGTCTCCTGGAGTCACTGGGGGAGTCCTCTGTAAGCAGAACTTTAAACATTAACATTTTCAGTGTTCATTACTAGCCTGTTAATGAATTAGAGGGAAAGGAGACAAGCTAATGGATCAAGGAAGCTATTAAGTCCTTTCCTTTGTGCCCCGCCTCTGATTTTATGCCTCATGAAGATCTTGTGGTGGCTGGAACTTTCCACTGGCCCCGATAGCAAGATCCAGCTTGGGACACCCAGCTCTGCAGGTTATGCTGCAGTGCCTAACTGTGGCATCATAAATGGGGGGCACTGGGATGTCTAATGGCCTCCAAGAGTGAAGTCTAACATTCACTTAAGAGCTTAGCCGTGTACACTGGTGCAGAAGAGTTATCTACCACCCTGTGTACTGAGATACTTCAGGCTAGCTCATGGGAAGAGCTGAGCACAGTGATATGCCTGAACTCTGTCCGTAAAAGCAGTGTTCTTCTGCATCCTGGCCATGTCCAAACTGGACTACGTGGGCATGCTTCTGAAATTCAAGGTTTTCTGTTGTGCCTGCACCAACATCAGCTCTAGTTTGATGCACTTTGTGAGTCTCCTGTGCCCCACACTCTGGTTTCAGCAGAACAGAAAACCTTTCTTTGTGGAGGTTAGGTAGGATCAGCTGATATAGAAGCTGATGCTGTCCAGCGCAGGTTCCACAGTACAAAGGCAGATGCCTCCAACATTCTCTGTAAGAACTATGCTGGGATTGCTTGCATTTGAGACATGACAAAATGATAGACACGACCACTTGCAGTTTGTTTTACTGGCATTACTGGTTGCCACACTAGACTAACAAAGTGAGACATGGGTTCAGTTCCCTCATCTGCTTGGGAGAAGGGCCACAAGCCTGCATTTTAAAAAGAAATGTTCTAACCACTAGACAGGAGTATTTGGTGTTTTCCTTTCACCCTACTAAATTGGGGAAGGATGAGTCAAATATAAGGGATTCTGGCTAATGCAGATGTTGCTCCTCCTGTTTCTAGGTCCCAGTAGACCAGAGCGGGAGGAGTCTAATGTGTGGAAGCTCCAAGGAGGTACAGATACCAAAGTAAAGAGGGAGGGGTCTTGTGAACCATTAGTTTTGGCTGTTGGTGCGCAGAGCTGCCAAAATCCTATTTTAGACACGTTAGTCCTTTCGTTTGCTTCTGTTAGATGCTGAAGTTTATGAGAAAGTATTTTTATAGTTAACGAGTGCTTGGGAGCAAACGTGGGCCCTTAAGTTACATCACTGAAGCCCAATGAAATTTTATTTCTTGATCCTGGAGGAAGTAGGAAGGGGCCATTTTTATTCAGGGTAATGATATCTCTTATTTTATGGTCAGCTTTTACATTAGCTGAATAAGTTGCATCTGATGAGTGAGAGGCAGAAGATTTCCATTGGTTTGCTGTAAAAATCCTTGCAAATATCCTTGAAAAGATCAGTTTTTCCATGCATTCAGGGAAAAATTTTGTTAGATATATATATATAGTGTAAATTATCTAAATTATAAATTATCTAAACATATCTAAATGAATTTCAAAGGGCACCTAAGCAGTGGTGCATATATTTTCCTCATGTAATTGCTAGAGCTGATTATACGTGGATGAAACTTTTCTGTATTGTTTTGTTTTGTTTTGCTTTGCTTTGTTTTAACTCAGGCTGATCTACAGCAAAAGAAGGAGCCAGCTCAGGAAGATTCTGACCTAGACCGCAAGAGAAGAGAAACAGAAGCTTTGTTACAGAGCATTGGTATATCCCCAGAACCACCTCTAGGTATTTAAGAGAAGCACACTGTAAAGCATTCAGCTCTGCCACAATGAATGCATTCTTTCTCTTAAAGCATGCTTGGCTTTTTTGATTTTTGGCTGTAGTAGTGAAGTGAACTCTTCTGTTTGAATGCCTGCCATATCATACACATATACCAGCTCATGGCATTTTTGAGTACTTGTCATTGCCTAAAACATCCGTTTCATTTCTTCAAGAAAATTTTGTAAACATAATGCAGATCGGGTTTGCATAACAGCAGTGATTTCTTTTCTGATGGACTTTATTGTCTTCTATCACATTTATCTGATGATCCATGAAATATTATTATAAATGCTGCAGTTCATTAGTCCCAAGTTTTGTTCCAAAAATTCAGATTAAGGATTTGCTAAGGATGGAAGAATGTAGTCTTGTGGGAATTCCCATTGAAAAGTGAGATATTTTCTTCCTGCCTTCGCGCCTTCCTGCCTGCCTTCCTGTGCCTTCTTCTCCCTTGAATCCAGAATCACTTTCACTGTATTAGCTAAAATATTGGCTTCTCTGGAGGTATCAAGCCTTGTCATTAAATTCACTGGGGGTGAATCTAGGATTTTACCCCTAGACATTCTTGCCTGTAATATTTAGGAAGGACTCCAAATTTGACAAAATACTGAAGCCTTGATTTATGGAAGCACCTTCTCGAGATGCTTGAGTGCGTATACAAGTAGATTGTGACATTCTGAATTGG